>MU134523.1:76893-135677 GCA_015039355.1 Ramaria rubella
GCTTTACTAACCTTTTAACCGTCGTCCCCGTGTGATAAGTGGACGACACACTGTGTTTTAGGAGAAGAAGAAGGACTCCGAGACCTGGTAGGAGGAACTATCCCGAACGTCGAAATACTAGTCGTCTACTGTGGTTCACCCGTCTCCACTGCTGTATAATCAGGTAAATGATGAATATACAGATTCAGAACCTGATTCCTCAGCGACGGAGACCAAAATGCTAGACACACAACCCTTAACTCCTTTCTGACCTCTTACTCACTTCCATCGTAAAAAATGGGAATGAAACCTTCCTGCACAGTATGTTATTGCTTCCACCCCAGGCCCAAACTCCCTCTATCTCCCAGTTGAGGTTCAAACCACAGACACAGCAGAGATCAAGTCGGTTTGCACTCTACTTGACTCTGGTGCCACTGGCTTGTTTATCAACTCGGGATTTGTTAAGGAAAACCGCCTCACTGCACGACCACTCTCTCATCCTATTCCTGTGTACAATTTTGATGGCTGACCCAATGAATCTGGATCTATCATTGAAGTTGTTGATCTAATTCTGCGGTACAAAGACCATTCTGAGAGAGCTGTGTTCGCTGTTACGCACCTAGGGCATCAACATATGATCCTTGGCTACACCTGGCTTCAGGACCACAACCCAGAAGTTGACTGGAAGTCTCAAGAAGTACAGATGACTCAGTGTCCTCCCCAGTGCCATACTTGTCGCAACATCATCAAGGAAGAACCTCAGAAAGCCCTACAACTGTGCACCTGCCATATTGGTCCTTGCCCCATTCTCATGCATGATTCAGATGGATCAACAGCTGAAGAAGAACTCCTCCTGATTCAACAGTATGGGGGTGATTCTGAAATGGCTGAAGGCACATCTGATGAGGCCATAAAAGAGGGTGACCACATTCTAGTCACTATGCTCCCTCCCCAAGCTGAGTTCATTTGTGCTTCTTCAACAACATCCCAACGCCTTGCAGAAGCAGCCTGGTGCAACTCCCAACCTTCAGACACTCTTCCTGACTACCTGTCTGACTATGAAGACGTCTTTGCAAAGGAGTCATTTGACAAGCTTCCAGAACACAAACCATGGGATCATGCCATCGAGTTAGAACCTGGAGCCAACCCCAGAGCCTCACCCAAGGTATACCCCCTCTCCCCAGGAGAGCAGGCTGAATTGGACAAACTCCTCAAAGAGAATTTGAGCACAGGATGCATCCAACCATCGAAGTCACCAATGGCCTCACCAGTGTTCTTAGTCAAAAAGAAAGGTGGTGCCCTACAGTTCATCCAAGACTATCGAGTGCTGAATGCAATGACAATCAAGAATCGCTACCCTCTTCCTTTGATTTCCGACCTTGTCAACAGCCTACGAAGGGCCCACTACTTTACTAAGCCTGATGTTCATTGAGGCTTTAACAATGTCAGAATAAAAGAGGGTGACGAGTGGAAAGCAGCATTCAGGACAAATCGGGGACTGTTTGAACCTCTAGTGATGTTCTTTGGCCTCACTAACAGCCCTGCCACTTTCCAGACTATGATGAATGACATCTTCCATGACCTCATTGCTAAAGGTGTCATATGCATTTATCTGGATGACATTCTGATCTTTTCAGAAGATCTAGAAAGTCACCATAAAGTCATATGGAAAGTGGTACAGCATCTCAGAGAAAACAAGCTTTATTTGCATCCTGACAAGTGCGACTTTGACAAGACCAAGATTGATTACCTAGGTCTCATCATCTCTTATGGGAAAGCCGAAATGGATCCTGTCAAAGTTGCTGGTGTTGCTGAGTGGCCAACACCTAACAATAAGAAGGAGGTGCAGTTGTTCCTTGGTTTTGCCAACTTCTATCATCGATTTATTGAGAAGTTCTCACACCATGCACATCCAATGTTCGACCTGCTTCGCAAAGACACTCCTTGGGCATGGGGACCCTCACAGCAGGCTGCCTTTGACACTATAAAGAGATTGGTAACATCTGCACCCATCCTTGCATTCCCAGATGATGACCTCCCATATCATGTCGAAGCAGATAGCTCCGATTTTGCAACCGGTGCTGTTCTTTCCCAACAGTCCAAGGTCGATAACAAGTGGCACCCCATAGCCTTCTTCTCCAAGAGTCTCAGTCCAGTTGAGCACAACTATGAGATCCATGACAAGGAAATGCTCGCCATCATGCGTGCCCTTGAAGAATGGTGACACTTCCTTGAGGGGGCGAGACATCATGTCAAGATCTGGACAGACCACAAAAATCTCAAATATTTCCGCATGGCTAAAAAGCTCGACTGTCGCCAAGCCCGCTGGTCTCTTTATCTGTCTCAGTTCGACTTCAACCTGTACCATCGTCCTGGCAAGACAATGGGGAAGTCAGATGCACTCTCACGCCAGCCCGATCATGGCACTGGCTCAAATGACAATGAATATTTGGTGCTTCTCCAACTTGTCATCCATGCATTGGAAGGACTGGAGTTTACAGGGGAAGAACATGACATCCTGAGGGACATTTGTAATGGCACCAAGGAGGGAGAGCTAGAGGAGTTGGTTGCACGTGCTGCTAAGGAACTTTGCAAGAGTACTGGGAAGTCTGTGAAGTCATCAGAGTGGAGTGAGAGAGATGGTACACTTCTGTTCTGTGGAAAGATATATGTCCCTGATCAGCTTGACTTACGATGTGAATTGTCTCCCAACATCATGACACTCATATTGCTGGCCATGCCGGACATTGGAAGACCTTGGAACTTGTCTCTCGGAACTATTGGTGGCCCCACATGTCTTGCTACATTGGTAGCTACACAAAGGCGTGTGACCTATGTCTGCACACCAAGGCTCAGCGTCAATTGCCTGTCAGAGAACTACACCCTCTGGAGGTTCCTGAGCAGTGTTGGGAGACGGTCAGTGTCAACTTCATTGTTGAACTCCCTGAGTCGCATGGGTATGATGCTGTGATGGTTGTTGTGGATTCCTTATCCAAATGTTCTCACTTCATCCCCACCTTGACCACAATTACAGCATTGGGAGCCTCTCGTCTCTTTAGGGATCATGTTTGGAGACACCATGGCCTACCCCCCCGTGTGGTTTCAGACCGAGGTACACAGTTTGTCAGTGAGTTCACTCATGAGCTATACAGGCTTCTGGGTATCAAGGTGGCTGCCTCCACTGCATACCACCCACAGACCGATGGACAGACAGAACGTGTCAACCAAGAGCTGGAGCAATACCTCCATCTATTTGTGAACGAGCGACAGGACGACTGGGATGACCTCCTACCCCTTGCAGAGTTCCAGTACAACAACCATGTTCACTCATCCACAAAAGAAACTCCCTTCATGCTTGACTCTGGTTGCCACCCATGCATGGGCTTTGAACCTCACCAGCAGCCATCTAGGAGAGAAGCTGTGAATGAGTTCAAACAATGAATGGCTGACTCCCTGTCTGAAGCCCAAGCTGCCCTTGTAAAGGCAAAAGAGGATATGGCTCGATACTATAATCAACATCATGAGCCAGCCCCTACCTTTGTTCCTGGTGACAAAGTCTTCCTAGATGCAAGCGACATTAGCACCACTCGCCCCTCTAAGAAATTGTCACATCGGAATCTAGGCCCATTCCTAGTGGAACACAAGGTCGGCTCCAATGCTTACCATCTTCAACTCCCCAAGTCTATGAGTTGCCTCCACCCTGTCTTCGCTGTGGTGAAGCTCCTCCCAGCCCCTCCATTCCTGGTCAGAAAGCTCAACCCCCACCTCCCCCAGTCCTTGTAGGGGAAGACGAGCATTATGAGGTTGAACAGGTTTTGGACAGTCAATTCCGCTGTGGGAAACTCCAATACAAGGTCAGGTGGAAGGGTTATGGGTATGAGCATGATGAGTGGATTCCTGAGACAGATTTAGCAGCCCCAGACCTCATTGCCAACTTCCACCTCCTCCATCCTGGTGCCCCTCATCGCATTCGTGCTGCAGATTTCAACACCTTCTGTCAAAAAACACTTGTCCCTCCAGTAGGTCTCAGTGTGTTGGGACATCACACTCTAAAAGGGGGGTGATGTAAGGGGAACCCCTCATATTCTTCTTTTTATTCTCCTTCTCCTGTGCTCCTCTCTTATTTATAGTTTCACCTCTTTCATTGTCTACATTTCATTCTCATTCTCCTTTCCATGTTCACCTCTTTCATTTTCTACATTTGTTCAAATAAGCACCCATCTGTACCAGACCAGGACGGATGAGCATCTATTTGCATACCCCATTAGGTAGTTACCTCGGTGGGATCCTTAGGCTTTTCTCTTTGGATTCCCATCTGCCAGGTATGCATCTTTGTCTGTAGATCCCCATATGTTGATATACCTTTGGATTCCCATCTGCCAGTGTTCAGTGTGATATTCCACTTCCCCTGGAGGTTGCCCTTATAGATGTCCATGGACTAGTATCATTGCCTGCTGTCGGTTTACTTTTGGAAATGGATCCAAAAGACAGTGGGTAGCGGTGTCATTGTTGCACGGCTACTAACACTGGTGTTTGGCTCAGTGCACTTTGCTATCAGCAGCAACAAAGGTAGAACAAAGATGAAGACGAAGACGTAGACGTAGCAGTGATAATGATGATGACGTAATATGCTGACGTAAGCGTGGACGAGATACAACAGCAAATGTCACATGATTGACAATCCTGGCCTTGCCATAGACGTAGAAGTAGTAGTAGACTTAGACTTAGACTTAGATGAGTGAATCCAACTGAAAGAGGTGAATTGGGGTACACTAAGGCGAAACAGGCCTTATATACGTGAGCAGAACAACAAACGATGCAAGTATGCCATACAATGATGTCGTCGACAGCAGACAGGAAAAATGACTAATGGCAAGAGGCAGAAAACCAAAATAGGAAGGTGGTTTGTAATGGAATGGAGAACTGAGTCAGGTGGTCGAAGAAATGAAGGGAAATGTGGCAGCGAATTTGAAATAGAAGCCAGAAATAGAGTAGAAGTGAGTCACAGACAATAGACCATGTGGAACAATTGGAAATAGAAGCACAGCCAAGAAGCGAGTGAGTCAGGTGATGAAAATGTGTCATAGCTGTCCAATAGGATTCCAGTTGCTTGTCAAATATCTCTGAAGATGAGTAAGTGAGTCATGTGACTTGATGACGACTCAGAAACATGTGAACCAATCACGACACTTGGATATGAATTTCCTCCAGAGAGGGAATGAAGACGAGTCCTGCTTGATGAAGTCCTTAGGCACATAACCGTAGCAAATCTCTGTTCCTGGACCAAACTCTTTGATATTCCAGTAGTTCCTGAATACGATACGATGCCAACCATTCACTGGTTTGTAGTTTGGGTCAAAGCTGATGACATGGAAGGGAGCATGGAAGACAGGGTCAAATACCCAAATGCAATCGTGAATGCGATAAGGAGGATAGGAGGGGAATGTTTGGTATGGACCTTCAGGAGATTCAACATATAGAGGATAGTACCGACAATGTGTGACATGTGGAGGAGGATTGGATAAATGAACATCAAGGGGAGAATGTCGACTAGGAAGTTCAATGTGTCGTCCAACGTGTATGTCTGGCTTGGCAGTCATCTGAAATGAATCATGGGATGTGGTGGCAGCAATGCTGGACGGCATATTGAAAATAGAATTGATGAAGATGGAACAAGTGTGGAGATGATGTATCTGGCAGACTGGAGGTAGCACAGCAGATGATGGTCTGGTAAAAGCTGATGAAGATAGGTGCATGTGCAGTGAGCGTCTATTGTAGTGTAGTAGGCGCCGTCGAGTATCATGCTTGTCACCGCCCATGGCTGAAAGTGGACTGAGAATTTAGCAAACATGAAGATCCGAATCACATACCAGTAGAATTTTATCAGGGGCCCAAGGTGCTTTCATGGTGATCCTAATAATCACCAACTTTTTAGACAACTTCCTCTTGAGCAAGTTGAATGCATTTCCACTGGCACCGGAGACATGATACAAAATGTACCTAGAGAAAAGCGTGGGAAAATTGTATAAAAAGATCGAATCTTGACACCATTTGTATGGTGGGAAAATTGAGAACAAAGTGTGTTTTTTGGTCAACATTTGTTTGGGGTGCAGATGTTGAACAAAGTTAGGATTTGATTGGGGTGAAAATTAGGAATTTGCCTCAGATTTGTGCCCCACACAATTCAGGGCATTTTTGTTAATTTTATCATGATTTTCACACCCAAGCATTTTGTAAGCAAAGTTACACTTTTTCCAGGGAGAAAATTGAGAACAAAGGGGAAATGGCAGGAAAATTGTAAGCAATTTCCCCTTTGTTCTTGATTTTCTCCCTGGGAAAATTGTAACTTTGCTTACAAAATGCTTGGGTGTGAAAATCATGATAAAATTAACAAAAATGCCCTGAATTGTGTGGGGCACAAATCTGAGGCAAATTCCTAATTTTCACCCCAATCAAATCCTAACTTTGTTCAACATCTGCACCCCAAACAAATGTTGACCAAAAAACACACTTTGTTCTCAATTTTCCCACCATACAAATGGTATCAAAATTCGATCTTTTTACACAGTTTTCCCACACTTTTCTCTAGGTACATTTTGTGTCATGTCTCCAGTGTGGGGAGTTCACTGGTTTAGTCCAACGCCATGTGAATGAAGGGATGTTGAGGCATTCTACCATAGTTTCAGATACATTTGCAATGAGCTCCTTGAACACTGCCCATTTGGTTTCAGTGTCAAACTTCACAGGCCCATACAGTATGGGGTCCTGCTTCATGAACTTATGCTTATTGCCTCTGAGTTCAACACATAGGTTGGGTTGACCTATCTCAATGTTACACTCCCCATGTACCTGTTCGGCAGAGTCATCGTTGTCCAGGTCAAGGTCAGACGACATTGACTGACTTTTCTGCTTCTTTGTCTTCTTCTTCTTCTTCTTCTTCAACACAATAATATCCTGTCCAGTATCAGATAGAGCTGAAGCCTTTCTCTTATGCTTGGATGCTGTAGGTTGGTCATCTGATGGTGGGAGATCATCACCCAATTCAGGCCCATCAATGGCGCTTTTAGCAACACCTCCACCCTGAGTGAACAAGTGGGGGTTACGTGCTGGTATCTTCAGTCGAATCCCTGAAGTTGTGCCTATGCAGTTGTCAGCAGTGTACACACTCCTGCGAGGCTCATCATACCAAGTAAGTCTTGCAGATCGACTATGGGATCACTGCTTGGAAATTCTAGTCACTGCTAGTCTCAAAGGGTAGCACATCTGAATTGTAATAAGCCATTGGGAGCTGTCTAAGGTTCATGTAGGAAGAAGCTACATCTATCAAAGGCTGGGCAAAAAGGTAGGTGCGCTACTTGAAAAAAAAAAAAAAAAAAAAGGTGCTTGGACAAGGCACTGGAAACAAGTCAAGGTGTCCTGAGTCAGGGAATGCTTGGGACATCCTTTGGAAAGCTATCATGTTAACATTGCTTACAGACTTGTAACATGCTTGTGTTGTTTACAGCACTTTGCAAATCATAAGGCGCCGGTGGAAATTTGCATCCCAGATAAAGCTCAACGAAAATAAATAGCTACCACGACGAGTAACAGAGATAATAGAAATGTACAAAGTGCACAATTATGAGATATTTTGTGGCTAAAATATGGTCAACTAATGCAGAGGTTTGGTGGGGTTTTCAATTGGAGATTGAGCTGGGGCATGTTCTCTCTGTGGGAGACCTGGAGGAGCCCTGGGAAGGTTCAAATGGTTATATTGTATATATATTACATGTAAAAATAGTCCCAAAAGCGCATACATGTGGAGGGAGGCTGTGGGGGGGGACAGGGGGGATGTTCAGAGAGAAATACTTCACAAATGGTCTCCCAGGTCACCGCAGCCACGAAATAATCTGGTTTTTTGATATGTGAGAGATATATGGTGTATATATCTTGTCTGGTACTCACCAATGATGTGCCTGTGTGTGCCATGTTCTGCACCCCTACGTTCGTGGTGTGCGCAAATGTCACAGTAGTCACGTGACATTTCCTTCATGTTTCATTCCACTTCCGACGATGGACAAGCAACCGGCAGCCAAGGACACCGTGCGACTGCAGCCTAAGGTGGTCCTTCACCTGCCTAGGATGGACAAAGCTGGGGAGGGTAGAAAGGCAGGGGGACAGGAGGCCTTGGTTGCTAGGGCAACCAATAGTGGGATGGCTCACCCATTGTATGACAAGGATTACAAGGCGGAGGATTCATCTGGGCACAGTGATGATGATTTCTCATGGCTCACGTTCCCTTTGAGCCCTACAGGAGAGGTGGCAGTAGTGGGTGTCCCAGGGGATGCAACTGCGGTGTCCAAGTCACCTTCCGTGTCCCCCCTTCGGCCTGCAAAACAAGGATGGGGGAGGCCCCATGGTGGGAAGGTCCACTCGATCATGCCCCAAATCAAAGCAAAGGCAGCAGCTCAGAGCAACATGAAAATGTCAGGTGCGACATCAAAGACCATGGTCTTGTCAGATGGTGAGTGACTGTGGGCAATGACGGGGTGTCTGTGCTAATGGGAGTGTGCTCACAGTGATCACCCTGCTCATCCCACTGTGTTTGCTCGAGAATGCAAACAAGCGCACACCTGTGAGCAAGATATCAACATTCGACACTATGATGTCTGAGGTCCACCAGGCGATGGGTTGTAAGGATGTCCCTGCAAAGCCCACACTCATGTACAAGTTGTTTGGGGCCACGAAGAGCTCAAGTGCAGACTGTCTGATCGACAAGGGGGATTGGAGGAACCTTATCAAGCAGGTGGAGGAAGGGGAGTACAAAAAGCAGGAAGCAGTGGTGTACATTGTCATCACTGAGAAGGTAGGTCTGTGTGTGAGGTGTCAGCTTGAATAACACTCATGATAGTACCTAGCAGCCCTGACGCTCTACCTCAAAGGGACGAAGGTCACCGGTAAACGTAAATGTGTGAAATCACCACCCCTGGACCTGTCCATGGAGGGCCCAGATGAGGGACTTGTGGACAATGGCACAGTTGACAAGTGGTTTTCCCAGCTTCAGATCACCTGGGATTGTCAGGCCTGTGGGACATGGTGCCTTGCGGCACCAGGTTTGGGTCACCAAGTGCTCTCGTCAACACTGCTCAAGTCATGGGCATACAGTCTTGTGAGTGTACCTACCATCACCATTATATTGCTCACCTTGTTCATTTGCTCTGGGGTAGGCGAGCAACACACCCAAGGTTACCCTTGCCCGTCCGCCGGTTGAAGGGTTTGAGAAATTTTTCAAGACAACCGCACATGTGGGTGCTCTCAATGCAGCACCAGGACCTGAGAAAATCCCTGCGGCTGCTGTTGTGAGCGTCCCTCAGGCTGTCCCCCCATTCACGACCTACCCTCCCCCCTATCCATATGGCCCATATGGATATCCCCCCTTGGGGCCCACGCCTCTGGGATTTTATCCCAGGACACATGCAGGGGCTCCTCCGACAACCCCAGTGCACGTGACAGCCCCTGTGGCCTCTTCATCCCCATTTGTTGCAAGTGGGGAAGAGGAGGCGCCCGTGTATCCTGAGTGCACAGACTTCATGACCGCACTCGCCAACTTGCACCCCAAGCGTGCCTTGGAAGCTCATGTGGGGCTGTTTGAGCACCATGGGTTCATCTGCATCAATGAGGTACTCCACCTCACCCCAGGCGAGCTCACGGTGGCACCATACTCCATTGCACATGGCACGGCACTGTTCATCCATGGAGCCATGCAGAAAAAAGCTCACCACATAGAGAAACAGTTTAGGCATGCTCAAAAGGGCAAGGGAAAGGCCCAGTGAATGTAATTTACTAGATTACAACATCGGTACAAGGTTTAGTAACTACAATATATCACAGTTCTACACATAGTGCACATGTTGAAACCACCCTCTGGGGTCCATCTTGCCTACTTCTTCAACGGCGTGGTATAAAAAGTTGAACAGTCGGTCTTCAACACCACTCTCCACTGCACCCTGGAACTGCATGGCATTCCAGCAGAGGAATGCCTTGTACACCGAGAAAAACTCCTCTATTGGGTTGTAATCAGGTGAGTATGGCAGGAGGTAAACCAGTTTGATCCCCCTGCTGACTGCATCAGTGTCTGATCGTGTGCCCAATAGGAGACTCACTTGACTACGCACACCTCTTCGACCTCAGGAAGATGGTGTATCTGGCAATTATCCATTACCAGGACACTATGCTTACCCGGGTATGGATTCATTAAGTCCATGAGCTCATTGACGTATCAAACAAGGTTTGCTCCATCGTAGGAGCCCTTGATGATGTCACTGTGGAGGATACCCTCCAGGGTGAGCGCTGGCAGCACTGAATAACTGCCAGGAGGCCCCACGCATGAGCCCATGGATGTCATCCCAAATAAGAGCTCACCGTTCCCCACGCACGAAATAACTTGAGACCTGCACCCGTGTCCCCCGGGAAGACCATCCCATGAGCCTGTCTGCAACCTTCAGATTTACTCCACACTCATCCGTGAAGACCAAGCTCTTGGCACTCTCATCAGCCATCGAGAATTGAAATGCAGTCTGGGTCTCTGCACAGCGTTCAAGGGCGGCCTTTGAGAGCTGTGGGTTTTGAATGTCAGGCATCTTCCGATAAACCAGAGCTTGCACATCACTCACCTGCTTTGAAGTCACCCCCAGCCTCTTCAGTGTCCAGCAGATTGTTGCCAGAGACACGCTTATGTCATACCGCCATCCTAGCTCTTCTTGGATTTCATCCAGGTAAATGGCCGACCGTTGTTCCAAGAGGGTAAACATGACCTGCAAGTGTGAGACAAATGCCATTCCAGACACCAATTAGCTCACCTGAATCTGTTCAGTGCCCATCAAGTGCATCCTTCCGAGTCTCTTCGGGTCCTTCACCACTGTGCCGATTTGATCCCATGTTTGGAGCACCCTCTGGACAACGTGCAAGGGCATGTTTAGGTCAATGGCAATTGCAGTGTGAGACTTGAGCAATGTGCATCTGGTAAACAACCAGTTGTTTGACCTCCCAGCCATAGCATCATCGCTGGACCACCTGTGCTTGCATGATGCATCGGAAGCGGAACAAAACGTGAAGGAAATGTCACGTGACTACCATGACATTCGCGCACACCACAAATGTAGGGGTGCAGAACATGGCACACACAGGTGCATCGTTGGTGAGTACCAGACAAGATATATACACCATATATCTCTCACATATCAAAAAACCAGATTATTTCGTGGCTGCAGTGACCCGGGAGACCATTTGTGAAGTATTTCTCTCTGAACATCCCCCCTGTCCCGCCCACAGCCTCCCTCCACATGTATGCGCCTTTGGGACTGTTTTTACATGTAATATATATACAATATAATCATTTGAACCTTCCCAGGGCTCCTCCAGGTCTCCCACAGGGAGAACATGCCCCAGCTCAATCTCCAATTGAAAACCCCACCAAACCTCTGCATTAGTTGACCATATTTTAGCCACAAAATATCTCATAATTGTGCACTTTGTACATTTCTATTATCTCTGTTACTCGTCGCGGTAGCTATTTATTTTCATTGAGCTTTATCTGGGAATTTGTAAAGCACTGTAATATGGCCCAGATATGTTTCAAAGCCAGAAATAAATTGAAAAATTAAAATGTTCATAGTATGTATTCCATATTATCACAGGATGTTTTGTGCATGCACTGGAAACAGCCATATTGTGAACACATCCTGTGATAATATGGAGTACATGCTATGAACATTTTAATTTTTCCATGTATGTCTGGCTTTAAAACATATCTAGGCCATATTAAATAAAACAAGCATGTTACAAGTCCATACATGAGGTTAACATGATAGCTTTCCAGAGGATGTTCCAAGCATTCCCCAACTCGTGACACCTTGATCTGTTTCCAGTGAGGATTGTGGGAAGCACTGTAACATGGGGCTATCCTAACCGATCCCCTCATTTCCTTGAACTGGCTGGCTCGGAGTGTTCGCACAGATACTTGATGCGGATGTCAGGCAATACAAGTAACCTGACATGAGGGCTGTCAAGCCTGCGGCCGTGATAAAAGAAAAAGCCACCTTGGGTGGAGATGTCGAACAGCGGCACTGGGGGGTGGAAGGAAGCTCGTCAGACCCTTGCAACCTGGACCCTATATGATAGGGCTGCCGCCGGCCAGGCTGGTTTCGACGTCCCGGAGGGCTGGCCGTGTACTCTCCTGCACCGGCGCCCATGACGTGTCAAAATAATTGATAAATTCAGACTTGCAATCAGTGATTCCAGGTTGACATGATGAAGGTACTACACAGGAATCATACCTGCCGTGGCCCCGGGCCCTTACTCTTTGTTACTATGCGTTTAACTAGCAATCGATTTAGCCTCAAATTTTCCTCAGGTTGTGGCCCCAACAGTAAGCACTGTTTCATATACCTGGCCAAGCTTTATAGACACTTGCATAACATTCTATTCATTGACGGCTTGACGGAAATTTCGCTGATGCCCGCCCCGCGCTCTTCATTATTAGACATTGAGGTATTGCCGCCGGCTGGTACTATATAAATCGCTCAAGAAAGAAAAAAAAGTTTACTCTGAAGTTTTGCCTTGATTACAACGGACTATGTCTGAACCTTTCAAACCACCGGTGCTCGATGACTCAACGATTCTGCCACAATGGGTGCAATCCCATGGACTACATTGCTCCAACCATCCTCTATTTGTTTACTACTCGAAGGATAGGCTTGAGACAATCACATGGTCCAAGACTGCGCGAGCCGTCGAGATTGCAGCTCGCTTCGTTCGCGCTCGTCTTACATCCAAATTCAAGGATGCTGGGTCACTCCCAATCATTGGTATACTTGGAAACTTAGGTGCGCACGACAACACTGGCGCACTCGAGTTCCGCGCGCTGAAGATTTGGCAGATTTTATCACATACCAGACTCTCGCACTCGGTATTCTCAGAGCGGGAGGAACTGCCTTTCTCATTTCGACCAGGAACTCAGTACAAGGGGTTGTGCATCTACTGCAGAATACTGGCACGCATGCACTATTAGTGAGCGCGGATGAGTCTATGAAAAAGCTGGCATCTGCTGCGCTGGCTTCGCCAGATCTTCAGGATGTATTGATGCAAAATACACCCACGTTCGAGAATCTATACTCTGAAGGGAGCGAAATAAAGTACACCGAGCCGACACCGGACTGTCCCGATGAAACCCAGATCGACTCTCTAGCCGTCATATTACATTCATCTGGTTTGCCCTCTCATTCGATTCTCCCCGTGATTATCTTGTTCAGTGATTCTTAGGAACGACCGCCTTCCCTAAACCCGTCTACATAACCCATCGAATAATTATACAGTGGATCAGTGTCAGACGTTCGTTTTCTTACCTCCTTTTTCTGCTATTTTTCTGCAACATTTTGTCAGGCGTCGAATCTGAACACACTTCCCAGGGTCGACGAGCCATTCACGGACTCCCTGCCTTTCATGCCATGGGCTTCTTTTCCGTTTCATTTGCCGTGCGTTGCCCAATAAAATTTTTTTTTGAAACCAAATGGTCCCAAATCTAGGTATTCACTGGTACATCATTGGCAGTGTTTCCTCCGCAAGACCCACCCATAGTGCCTTCGCCGCAGAATGTACTAGATGGAACGATTGCTTGCAAGAGCACGATGTTGATGACTGTACCCGTTTTCATTGAGGTATTAGCTTTAACACTATTTTACAAGATTCTGATTCCACCATCCTTGACACTAGGTTTGGAGTCGCACTCCAGAGAATGTTGAAATTCTCAAACAGCTGTCTGTCGTTGTAGGTCTTTTTTGCCTCTGCGGGCAGTCCTTTAACCCGTTTACGATGCTATGGCAGTGTTTTGGCGGCGGGCCATTGAAAAAATCGATTGGTGATGAGCTAGTGCGAGCCGGCGTTCTCCTTGCCGCGGTGTATGGCACGTGAGTGCTAGGTGTCCATTAGACATCATATGGTTTTCTGACACGACGCATAGGACTGAAGTTGGACCTGTCACCCGAATGGTATTGGGTAAGGCATGAATTATCGACATCCTTCGATGTATCTGACAGTTGGAATTTTCAGAAAGGACCCAGTCTGTTGATGAATGGGAATGGTTGAATGCACACCCAATGGCTGAAACCGTCTTTATCCCTCAGAATGAACCCGGTGTTTTCGAGATAATATACGTGGTAAGGAGTCTCTTCAGTCGCTTTGTAGTTCATAACCGCGGTTGCACTGATGATGCAATCAAAGAACTGTCTGACGCATGTATCTGCCACTACTAATTACGTATATGAGGGCAAAGCTGCATTTGCTACGAATGATCTAGCAATAAGACATCCCACCGATCCAACGAAATTCAAAATTCTTGGTCGAAAGGATGATCAAATAATGCTATCTACAGGAGAGAAGGCAAGCTCCCAAGCTCTTGATACCACAATCTACTCACTACTGAACCGCGACACCAGACCAACCCGGGTCCTATCGGTACGTAAATGCCGCAGAAGAGCACTATCGTTTTAACCAACTCTACCAGAGGAAATAATTGCCATGAACCCTCTAGTACAGTTTGCAGTAATGTTCGGGCGTGGTCGAGATCAAAACGGCATTCTATTGCAGCCAGCTAAAGGACACGAGATTGATCCTGGAAATGAAGTAACGCTCGCCCAATTCAGGAACGATGTGTGGTATGTAATGCCACTAGTCATGCGTCGAGACTATCATCTTAGCTGATGATATATATGCAACTAGGTCCAGTGTGGAAGCGGCGAATGCGTTTGCCCCTTCCCATTCGAGGCTATTCAAAGAAGTAAGAACTGTTGATTCCCATAAACATATAATTGAGACTTCCTCAGATGGTTCTAGTCACTCACCCATCTAGACCAATGGAGTTGACTGCCAAGCTTTCTCCACGCAAACTCGTGGTGATCGAAGCGTATAAGGACGAAATAGAAGCTGCTTACTCTGCTGTATCAACCTCTATTCAACGGGGAATTACGCCGCCTTCGGATTGGACGCTAGCAGAGGTGCTCAGATTTGTTAGGGCGATTGTACACACCATCATGGGCACCGAGCTGATGGTAGACGACAACGACGATATTTTCCAGCGGGGAAGCAATAGGTGTGTCGCGTCTCAACATTCCGAGCTCTTCCCTAAAAGGTTGCCTAGCTTGCAGGCGACCCATATTCGAAACTCACTGATCCAAGCCGTCACTGGGAAGAACAAAGAATCTGCAAGACGGATTTCGCAGAGCTTCGTCTATTCGAACCCAACCGTTTCAGCACTGGCTCACCAGCTGGTTTCCATCGTGCGACCAGGTCTTGTAACTGAAGGAGACGAGGATGCTCTTAAAATCGAGAGAATGCGGGATCTCATCTCTGAGTTTTCCGCTGATTTCCCCACTCATCGAGTCTCCACGCATCAAAGTGCTTTTGAAGGAGAGGTCGTTTTACTCACTGGTTCAACAGGAGGCTTTGGCTGTCAACTCCTGGCGCACCTTGTTTCACTGCCCAATGTCCGCCACGTCTACGCGTTAAATCGAGGAGGTGACAACTCTTTGCGAGAGCGACAAGCTGAAGCCCTGACCCAACGTGGCTTGGACGCTGATATCATTGAACTGCCCAAGGTGACCTTAGTAGAATGCGATACAGCCGCCGACCATTTTGGTATAGAACTTTCACTCCATAACGAGGTTAGATTGACGCTTTGTACATCAAAAGCAACCGTGCCTGACAACTGATAGATCCTTGACAACATTACCTTAATCATTCACAACGGTGCGTACTTTTCGCTACTCTGTGTCATTCATTGAGCGGCCCGCAGCATGGAGAGTGAACTTCAATATGGCATTGGATACTTTCAAGCCTGTAATACGCAGTGTTAGGAACCTCATTGATTTTGCGCTTCAGTCACCTAAAGCGGTTCCACCTCGCTTTATTTTCGTCGGTTCTATAGGGGTTTATAGGAGTGAGTTTCCGCACTACTAGTATTCGTTATAAATGCACTTATTATCTATTCATAGACTGGAATTCACTCTCCCGGCCACTAGAGGCCTCAATCGTCGACCCTCGAATAGTTCTGGGCAGCGGATATGCCGAATCTAAGTGGGTCGGTGGTCAGTAGATTCATCTCCTATAAGTATGCAACCGGCAACTTACTACGGAAACCATTAGAGCGGATTCTGGAAGAAGCAGCGAACAACACGCCCCTTCAGCCGGTCATTGTCCGTATAGGACAGATGACCAGTAATTCCAGTGGAGCTTGGAACGCTGGAGACTGGCTGCCTGCCATCGTTCGTTCGGGACAGGTTGTGGGTGCACTGCCATCCAGAGATGATGTACGTTCGCGAACTCTTGGAATGTCACATTACTCACTTACACCGTTGCATGTCTAGTCAATTGCTTGGATTTCATTAGAGAGCGCAGCACGAGCCATCTTCGACTTCCGATCAAGCCGGTCCCAATATCTGCACCTTACCCATCCGCACCCCGTTCCGTGGACCACGGTGTTCAATGTCTTCGCTTCTATGCTTCATGTTCCCTTGGTTCCTTGGGACGAATGGGTGAAAAGGTTGGAGACCGACACAACAGGACCAGAAGGCAACCCCGCCCTGCATTTGCTCAATCTTTTCCTCAGGGCGTCTCCAAAGGCTACAGAAGGAAGAGAAGCCCTTGGTCCTCCTCTTCTGGACCTCACGGAGGCCCTGAAGGGCTCACCAACCCTCGCGAATCCATCCTTACCACGCATCTCAAAGGCAGATGCTGAGGGCTGGGTTAAGTATTGGAAGAGCGTTGGATTCTTAACCGCATAAGCACCCCCTTATGTATGACATATTATTTGCTCTTACCTCAACAAGTATGCCTCATCGTGACATTCTTATTCGCAAGACTTGGATTTGGACGCCTGAGTGTGATGAATGAATGCTTCCTCCTTGGACCTGTAATTGTGAAACTATTTGCCAGCCCCACCTTGGAACTGATCTGGGAGCTCCAGTGTGCACATCTGCTTAGACTCTCTACACCGAAAAGGTTAACTTCAAGCTACTAACTTATTACTGAAACTCACATTTTAATTTATGAGCACACATTATCACATATTACTCTGATCATGCCATCAACCGTAGGTCGTACTTTCTACCCGAAAAGGTGCTTAATCAGGTTTAATCGAAGGCTTGGGAAATGGGTTCAACCCATAGGATCCGAGTGGAAGAGGCGAAGCGCTGGTATACCCCATGAGTCTCGCAGTACGTTGTTATAGCTTCTATCAAACTGGCCAGAAACAAATACTCAGTTTGCCGTAACAGACAGTGCGAATATTGGTCTTGCTCTCGATGCAGGTTTAGCTTGATCTTTTGATTTTTTTCATGTGAATTTGGATATCACGGTATTTATATAAATAAGCAACATCCTCCTCTGACTTCTAAAATAAACCTGCGCAGAGCGACACTAGCAGAGCATTGCTCTATCATCTATCCACACCCTCCAACCAACATTCGTGCTTCCCTGGTCCCTCCATTCTATCTTCGGCTATTGTGTACTACCAGACTTCCATAGACTTATCAGTTGTTTCCATTCAACTATGTTTCAGATTACTGCCTTGTCACTGCTGTCTCGGTTATGGATCACTCCCATTCTGGCGCTTTCTAGAAATAAGTACCTAGTAAAAAACCACATGAACTTTCAACTTTCTCCTGACTACTTAAAGCCAACTTGACTCAAGCGCAGGCTCTTTCTTATACAGTACAAGGATTTATTCGCCTGGTTTCCCGATGTACGAAAGCGACTGACGCACTTGGCTTCCCATCAGTTGAGGCTGCAGCAGGATTTGACCACCAGGCCGCCTCCGCAGGAGCCGTCGTTGACGACGTTGCAAGAACCCCAGTCTCTACCGTCCGGAGTTTGGACGCTGACGGGATCGCTGCGTTGTGAAGTTGTGGGTAAGTAAGGGGATGATATCTCTAGATACAGAAATAATCACCTGTCGCTATCACAAACAACAGTCGATCCTTGGTTGAAGCCACTCCCACATCCACCACCGCCCGTTTTTTGGTCAATTTGCCCACAGTTATTGGCTACGATGACACTTTCCTGAGATGCAAGGAGGTTAAAATTAATCGGCAACTCTACGCCGCGCACTCACACCTCCTTGGGTACCCACGCCGATGTCGCCACTGGGGCAGACAGTATACCCGCCAAGGATGTTGGCGAACGTGATGGCGAGGGAGATGAGGGGGGTGTTGAAAAACATTGCGTTGAGTAATGAGCTTTGAACTGTGGTTATCGGAAGACTGATGGTGGTGGTAAGGTTTAAACCAGGCTGTATTTATACTGTCTGGGAGATTTCCTTTAAAGTAATCACTGCCAAAAGAGACCGTTTTGCGCGTACACCCTCGTCGGACCCTTACTTTCGTGCCATTAGAGTCTCATGGCTAGTCTGTATCTGGCATGTGAGATGATCAGTGTGGTCGTGTTGAGGCGCAGTGCACCGTTCACATGGCGCTGCTTCTTCCAGTCAACTCACCTCACAACATTTGCGCCCGGGTCAACTTTAATATTCATAGGTCAGCTTCTTTCAGGGTGTTCAAAGATTTAACGCAAAAAGAAAAAGACCTACGTCCCCCAGCGTCTACGTTGATTAGTATGGGGATAGCTCCCTGGCCAACTTGAATATTCATAGGTCAGCTTCTTTAGGGGTGTTCAAGAAGATTTAACGCGAAAAGAAAAAGACCTACGTCCCCCGAATTTTTCGCAGTCCTGCCAGTCCTGGCACCAAACTTCTGCATGAGTGAGGAGCGCCGAACTGATGGCACGCGTGCTGCCAGAGTGGCCTTCCAGTCATTTTACTCACGGGGACTTCTCTTATTCATACCAATCAGGCTGCATTCTGTTCTCCGGAGCAACATTTCGACCCATTCTTTTCCTGATAATCCGTTTGGCGTGCGCCATGAAATCGTCCCTGTCCACTGAAGGATTACCCCCCTCACATCAGGGCTCACGCTAATAATAGAAACCATCGACAGGTTACTAAACTAACATATCGTAAACACTGACAAGACACGCCTAACATTAAGGGGTCGAGAATCACTCAGAATCTGAGCTGAAACTTAACTGGATACGTATAATCCTCCCTTCAAGGGTCTATAACAATCCCATGAGTGCTTATGCATTTTTTATATCTCGGGTGGAACTTGATATTAATGTTGACCTGCTGGAATACCAGCTCCGAGTGACCCGACCCTGCCTGTGCTGGTAGCTGACATCCGTGTTCGTGTTACATTGAGGCGCGTACATACGCACATTCTCTGTATTCGTAGATAATGATACGAGTCCACGATACATCCGAGTCTCTGCCATCACTCTTGCAGATGAGCCAATGACACGACGCATCGTCGGGGCGTTGCAATTGACAGCTTTTGCCGCATTCCAGGCTGTTGGCTGCGATTTACTATGTGGCATTTTCACTCACCGTTCTCCCATCTATATCGTTCCTCGAGGTCAGTTCCAATTTTTTGTATTACATAAGCTGCATAAAGTCGGCTTTCTCTTCCCACGAGGGGGTTTTCAGTATTAATCAGCATGGTCATCCTCTCGTTTATTCAGAACGTTCAACATGGCGTTAGCACGACAGGTGGAAGAACTTGTTCTCTTGAAGTGTTCCTTACTCCCTGACGAAATCCTTGATTTCATCACTCCCCACCTCTCGGAGTTGGAAGCGTGGACGGAGGTTATCGAGGCGCACAGTAAAGGCAAAATGCTCTCATCACAAGTGTCTTGCCCCGCCTCTTTTACCGTGAAGTTAAGGGGTTCTCCATTGTGGTTTGAGATTCAATTCTTGAACGAGTATCCCGTTCAAACTCAAGACTTCAACATCGCGATCCGTGGATATAACATCTCCAAGGCTGAGCAGAAACGATGGCAAGATCGCGCACAGGACAAACGTGCACAATTAATCGAAGCCGAGTGAGTGAACGGCTTGATATACACGTATTATTGTTGTGACTTTCTTTTTCCAGATTTCCTGCATACGAGTTACTTTCCCTGCACTTATTGCCCCTACTCCGCGAGGAATGCGATGCTCAAAGAGAAGCGCAGGTTAAAGAATCGAACACGTCCACTAAAGACGACATTTTAGAACCCATATTTCACGCTCTGCTGACATCACATCATCTCAAATCCCCCCAAAAGCGGCGTTCACTTCAACTCTGGTCATCTGAACTTCACCTTAATGGTTTTGTCAAAGTTGGCCACCCAGGCGTGATTTACTGCTCAGGGGTCAAGTCAGATGTTGAGGAATTCGTTAAAAGGGTTAGAAGCATGCAGTGGCTTGCACTTAGGGTTCGATTTGTCGAAGGTGTACCTGACACCCATGCTGCAGAGATGGGACGAAACCCCTGGAAAGAGGTAGAAAAGATCGGTGAGGCTATTGAGGAAATGAGGAAACTTGGACGCGAAAGATTTTTCCTTGACTTAGGAATTGGGAGCAGAGGGACAAGCAAGGCTGAAATATCACTATAAAGAATACTCTTTCTGCCTTTTCTTTACGATCGAATATATCCGCAACTGGAAGAAACGGGTTCTCCGATTTACATGTGGGTATCATGCAGTGCACGTTGTCTATGTGGTTAAAAATCCATTTTTTCTTCTCCCAGTGATTGATCCAATTTTCTGCATTTATACCAGAGACCTGCGGTAAGGACGGATCCAGAAAAGTCGATGAAGCTTTGAGGGCCTCCTTGAGGTGGAGAGGTGGAGAGCCAATCGCTTCTCGTCCTTGCAGAGATTTGGAAGGTGCGATTCCAAAAAAAAAAAAAAAAAAGAGTAAATGCACAGCAGGATCGTCCTCTGGCCCTCCCGCATCCTTCTCAATTGATCAAGCTTCGGAAGCCTCCCCAACAGACAAAAGGAACGTGCAACGTTGAAAAATGAGATATCACATAAATACTGAACCATGGAACGAAATGCTTGTGTGCAAGGTACAAGAATTGGGACTGGCCTGATCAGAAGTTGAAAATAGCCTGTGCGGGCTCTCTAACGCAGTCTACACTATCGACTGGACGAGCAATGGTAGGAGCGAGTGAGACATTTTAAAGTTTACAAAAACACATCGTAGATGGCAGCTGTACCTCATGGGCAGCAAGACCGAGCACGGGATGTTCAAACCCCTCAACCTGGAGTTCACATTTGAGGTTGACGTCTCCAACCCTCCCTGCGCAGTGCGGTCTCAACGGTGCACTTTGCTTCTTTGCGATGGACGTTGATGGTGGTCTCGCCAAGTACTCCACGAACAAAGCCGTCGCTAAGTATGGAACTGGCTACTGCGATTCAGTGCCCACAAGACATTTAGTTTATCAACGGCGAGGTGCATCCAGCTCAATGTTCCTCTCTCATGTGTTTTCAAGCTCACCTTTTTTTCCTGTCTGCAGGTCAACGTCAAAGGCGGGACAGCCTCAGCCAATGACGCGAATGACGCGAATGCTGGAATAGCACGTGCTGCAATGAAATGGATATCTGGGAGGCCAATTCTGTCTCTTCAGCCTACACCCAGCATCCCTACTCTGTTCAAGACCAGACTCGCTGCTCCGACGACGAGTGCGGCGGGCACGGCGGCGTTTGTGACCTAAACACTTTCTACGGCAATGGTGAGACAATTGACACCAGTTCTACATCACTATCGTGACCTCATCTCTGACAACACCACCAGTGGCTCGCTCTCTGAAATCCGCCGCTTGCGCGTAGAGAAGCGCAAGACCATCCAGAACGCCAAGAGCAGTGTCAATGCTTACGCAGACTCATGGCCCGGGAATCCACGCAACCACGGAAATCGGGCGGCACTTACTCATCATGTACACAGCGGGCTGAGAGGCGTTTCGACATGGGCGATGGTTGCGCAGTGTGGTGATTGAAGAACGGGAGAACGAAAGCAGTTTCACTCATGCGCGAACACTTTAGCTTGAATATACATTCCTTTACGACGTTCGAGCCTTCGTATGGTCTCAGCACGTAGGCAGAACGTGAGCCTTGGTCTGGGATGGGCAGTCAGAAACAACGATGGGTGCGGAAAGCTGTGCGTATCAGAAGCAAGATTGGAGCCCCCAGAGACAGACTTGCACTCGAGTTCGGCCCGGACGGTTTCACTTCAGCACGAATAGATTTACCTTCGAACGGCCTAGACTCAACGCTCTAAATATTTAATGTTGCTGGGAATCCCGTTGAAGTTTGCACGGGGGGTTCGATGGTGGTTACAATTTGAGTAAGTGATACGACTGGTGTGACTTACGTTCGAGGGCATCGATAGTGAGTAAGTGACGAATCGTGCAGCGAAGGTTACTTGGTCTTACCTGAGAACAGAGAACAGGGAACACCCGGCGATGGCTAGGATCCAACGACGATATCGTGGGTGTTCAACGTTGGTAAGAAGATCGTCGGATTTGACGACGCTGACAGGGTACAGGGCAGGACTTGGTGATCCGTCATTGAACGGCCAATTTAAAACCAATCGAAATACTCACCAGGACTGGCTATACAGCTAGATGTCACCCCTCTTCAAACACGAACACGACCAGACTCAATGTCGACGGCCCTACCTTGAATGTCCAAGTAGGGAATGCTTCGACGGCGTGAGAGGTCCCATATATAGCATCGGTGTGAGTGGGAGGGACTTTGTTGAGGGATGTGTAGAGTGCCCTGGTGGTCCCTGGCATGGAGGCAATCGCACAGAGCAGACATTTGGTGATCAATGTTGATACAGGACTTGTGTGGCCAAGTGCAGAGTAGGGTGTGGACTTGTTGTACTTATTATGGATTATTCCAACTGTATGTGCCACAAATTGACTTAGATCTTAGCAATAAAATCAGCCACAAAGAACATTCCTGTGATGATACTCAACTTCATGAACAGTGCCCTGCAAATACAACACACTTTGCACCTTGGGCCTGGATCTGGTGTCAAAAATACCATAAAATTCAAAGTATCTGCACTGGGTGAGAAAACAGCTGCAGAAGCCTGCTTGTACCACTAGACCATGACTTCCTAGTAAGGTGACAAAATTATTTCACAGAGGTGTAGCCAGCGTCTCTGAACAGAGTGTGATCCTGAAATGTATGAGGCACACATCCTGTACAGTCATATTTTGGAATTACAAAATTTCAAGGAACTTGCTACACCATGCACTAATAGATTTTTTTCTCATTCCATTGCACTACTTTTTAGCCCATTTCGTTGAGAAATGAGTGAGAAATTGTCATTTTGGCGGTGTCACAAACGACAAGCGCCTTACGTAATGCAAACAGTAAGTGCGCATATATGCAGGATTAAAACCGTATATATACCTGGGCTCCTCGGTTTGCCTCTTCGCTTCTACCTCCACCTCCCGTTCCCCGTTCCCCCACTACTTGCCATCCCTCCCTATCACAACCCCCATCCATGAACTAATTTGATTGCGCCCTGTGCCTGTTAGCTAAGTCTTTCCTTTTCTGTCCCTTTGACTGTGTTTGCGTTTGTTGCGGAAGCAAAAAGGTTGCGCTGGTCTGCACAGAGGCTCGACGTCGCCGTTGTACATCACGTGTGCAACGCGGGCAGCGAACGACGCAACCGTCTACCATATACATCTGTACCCCTTGTCTAATGTCGTCGTCACCGCCCAACTCGCCCTCTGACGCGTACCCATCCTGGCTCCCGAAACGCCCTCCTCCACCTGTCCCCGCATCGACGTTCTCCACTACACGCGCCCCCACCGATGTGTTCCCCACTGCATCCCCGGATCTGACGCCAGGTCGCCGACCCACGCCCCGCTCTGTCCGCATCGTGGCTCGTGAGCGTGAGCCCACCGGCGACTCCGCTGAGACCCGCGTGCAGCCGCCTCTGCAGCCAGTGCTGCATCCTGTCCCCACACATGCCCCACGCTCGTCGACCGTATCGCCCCGGTTCCGTGCACCGAGTCTGCACTTGTCACTGCTCCGCTCGCCCGCGCTGTCCATGCGGATCCGGTACGCACTGCATCCGGTGATCGTCTTCGCGCACCTGCCGCTACAGACGTATTTCGACTTCAATGCAGTCTTTATGCTGATACAGTACGTCATTTGCTCCTTTGCCTTCCTCCGCTGACAGCTCTCTAGGCTGTCTTCCCATCCCGGCCCGACAAACTCGTCCCGCAGCTGGTCCCTGGCTTCCGCTGCTTACATTGCGTGTTACGCGCTGCAAGTCCTCGGCGTATTCCTGCTGTACGAGCTCGTGTACAGCTTCTGGCGACGATGGCGCGTCAGTAGGTGCTTTTCTTTCGTGTCCCTTCGTTCCTCACCTTTCCCCAGAGCGCCCGCTGATCCTCCCCATCTACCTGTCCTCCCCCGCCCACAACTTCGCCGCCATGACCTCATTCACGCACTTCTGCTTCCTGGCGTACATCCGTCGATCCGCCCGTCCCTCGCTCCCGTCTCCCTCCGCCCTCCTCGCGTCCCTCTTCGCCCACACGCCCACACCGCCCCCCTCCGGCTCGCCGTCCCCTTCCCCCTCCGACTCCACCGCTACTTCCGCCGACGACTTCGCGCTCTCGGCGTACATTGCCGAGCGCTGCTACTGGCTCGCCCAGAACGGACCCACTGTCGCCCTCCTCCTCCCCCGCGCCGCCCTCTCTCTGGCGCTGCTACTCACCCCGCCCGCATCCACTGTCCCGGCCCGCGACCCGACGTATTTCACGTCGTCAGGCGCACTCACAGGCTACGCACGTGGTGTTCTCTTCGCGAACGCTGCGTGGACAGCCTGGCGAGCGCTGGTGCTCCTGGCCAGCTTGTGAGTATCTTTACTTTTCCCTTTCCGCTCTCTGCTGACTCACCCTAGCTTAGGTCTTTGGATCCTGTCCGGCACGGCTTGTGCCGGTCTGTGTGGTCCTCGGTACCGTTGGGAAGAAGACGAACAGAATATCGACCCGAAGCGTACGGCCGTCTCCGACTCTTGGTCCTGGAAAGAAGGCACCCGCGCCCGTGTTCACGAAGCGTGGGAGTTCTGCCTCACGAGCACCGCCCGTCCCGTTCCACGCGACCGCACTACCGCCGCCGATGACGAATTTGCGGGGCTGGAGGAAGTTCTCGCTGCTGTCCGGCCGTCGGTCCTCAGCCGGGATTTCTTCCAGCGCGAGGGCCGTGAGGGACTTAGTGACATTATCCCGCCTGCAGATGAGGTGAGGGACGCGTTTGGCAGTCAGCGTAGCCGCAGGAGTGACCCGTTGAGGGTGCTCCCGTATCCGTTTGAGGGCTGGACGGGGGAGAAGGTCGAGGGCGGGGAGAAAGTGGACAAAGGCAAGGGACGGGAGACGATGATCCCGTTCCCGAGTCCTGTGGGAGGGGAGGAGCGGGAAGGGGAAGAAGAGCAGGAAGACGAAGAAGATGGGGACGAAGATGAGGACGACGAAGACGATGAAGACGGCGAGGAGGATGAAGACGACGAGGACGGTGAGGAAGACGGCGAGGAAGAGGACGACAAGCTGTCCCCCTCAGCGTCTGCCCGCCGCACGTCCGAATCCATGTCGTCCCTCGGCCGCCCGATCCCGCCCAGTGCCACCGCCTACCCGTTCGCATTCCGGCCCAGTGCGTGCTCCACGCCGTCGAGTGGCCGGCGCGCTCACACGAGATCGACGCCATCGAGTCGCAGCCTTGGCACTCGCTCGCACTCGCACTCGCACTCGACGCCGTCTGGCTCCACGCCGTCCAATAAGGAGTCGACGGACTCGCCGCGCAGTCCGCCGTCTGGCTCGCACTCGCCTGCCACTGGCGTTGCGATCCCGCCACCGCCAGCACGTACGCCGCGCCACCGCGTGCGACGCAGGCGGGCAGGCACTGTCCCCTCGCTACCGTCCCCCTCGTCTTCGACGCACGCTGGACCCACGCCAGCACCTCGGGTGCTCTCCCACATCTTCGCGACACCCGCCACCCGCATCCCGGCACACATCTCGCACATCCCCGCGCGGACAAGGACGCGCACACGCACGATCAGCGCGTCGAACTCGTCCTCGGGATATGGCGGCGGGGAGCCAGAGGTGTACGAGAGCGAGTTTGAGTTTGACGAGGAGGGGGGGGAGGTGGTGATCGGCGATGATGAGGATGCAGGGGACGGCGGAGAAGGTGAGGAGGGAGACGAGAATGGAGAGGGGGATGAAGAGGAGCCGCGTGTGTCTTCCCCCGAGGCAGACGGGGCGCAGGAAGAAGCGGAGAAAGAGGACAGTGTTGGATTATTGAGTAAGGCGCCGTCTTTGAGTCCGTTAGGTGTGTCGCGTCGCTCTAGTGCGTCGGCGTCTGGATCCGGATCCGCTGGGTCTCGTCGCTCGAATGGAGGGCTGGCTATTGGCACGGGTGTCGGTGCCGGGCCCGGGACAGCGACAGGCGTCGCTGCTTCTCCCGCCTCCATCGCGAGGAGCCGCGCGCATAGTTTCGTACACGCCCTCGGGCAACGCGCGAGCCTGAGCGAGTTCGGGATGCGCACGAGAGTAGGGTCCGGTGCGAGAGCGTCCGGTTCGAATTCACACTCGCCGCCGAGCTCAAATGCGCATTCGACACCGAGCTCGAACGCGCACTCCTCGCCACACTCGCATACGCACCCTTCCCCGCACTCGCATGTCCCCTCTTCCCCGCACTCAGCCCATTCCCCTCACTCGAACACGGACAGCCTCTACGCCGACTCCCCGCGCTCACCCAGCTCCGGCCTCGACAGTGGCCTCGACAGCCGTCGCGGCAGCGGAGTTGGCAGCGGAGTCGACAGCAGACGTCAGAGTGGAGTAGCAGCAGCAGGGCGGTGGAGTGGCGCAGGGAGTGGAAGCGGCAGCGCAGGACGGTGGAGCGGGACGGGGAGTGGGAGTGGGGGACGGAGGAGCGGGGAGAGTGCGCCGGGGATTGAGTATACGTTTGGGAGGCCGGGGGAGATTGGGAGGGTTGTGGGGGAGGGGGTGGCGGTGGGGGAGCAGGAGGTGCAGCAGCCACGGGATGAGCAAGGGCTGCAAGGGGAGCTGGAGCAGCAGGAGCAAGAGCAGCTAAGTCTGTCAAGTCTCCATGCGCGAGAATTGCAGGTGCAGCCTAGTCTCCGCGCACAAGGATCGCAGGAGCAGCCTAGACACCGTGCGCAAGAATCGCAGGAACAGCCTAGCCTCCATGCGCAAGTTTCGCAGCCGAGTCTCCACGCACAAAAGTCGCAGCCGAGTCTTCACGCGCAGGGATCGCAGCCAAGTCTGCGCGCGCAAGGATCGCAGGAGCAGTCTAGTCTGCATCTCACACTCCCGGGGAACGCCAGTACGGGCCCCAACACCCTCCGGCGCGAGGCGTCGTCTCTGTCTCAGTTACCGTCGACGTCGAGCCCGTCACCTGCGCCGTCGCCCTCAGGCCTATTCTACGCACCGTCAACATCCGCTCTATCCCACGTACCGTCATCAGCGGCCCTGTCGCACGCCCCATCCGAGCGGTCCCAACGCACACACGCCTCAGAGGTAACGGAGCGCGCACAAGTGTCGGACAGCCGCACGGACATTAGCACCGCGCACGAGTCGTTCGTCACTGCGCCGATGACGATTGACAGCACGACGACGGATAGTGGCGGTACCGGCGGGAGTGAGAGCTCGGGCGCGCGTGCAGCGGCGGCGTGGGAGAGGATGCACGTGCCTGGGGAGCCGTGGGGGCATGGACCCGCGTAACGGGCATCGACACCATATCCGCCTTTCATCCCGCCCCGCCCCCTCCATACGCAGTAAGTAGAACTTACACACGGCCTAGCGCCTCATAATATGATATGCCGGTACATCCATCCTATCGCATGCTACATATCCGCCACCCTATCCTCGCCATCGCCTGTTATTCCTCCTCTCCTGTTCTGTCCAGCGCCGTTCCACCCTATCCCACTGTTCGCATTCTTGTGTATGCTCATGCTTGTGTTTTTGTGTCTTGTGTTTTGTGTTTCCCGTTTGTCTCCTGCCAGTGGATTCGGATTGGATTCCTGCTACATTCCTCACCTCGCCTCGGATCGTTATCTTAGATGTCCATTTTTCTGTTCTGTTTCCTTATCATTCTTGTATACTGCATACTCACATCCTCTCCCCACCCATTCTTCCCATCCTATCTTGTCCTCAATCACACCCCACCCTACACCATCGCAAGCCTCACATGCCGCTATGCCCTTCCACGTCCCTTCACGCGTCACGACCTTCCGGATACTCCTGCCCTCACCCCTAAACAAAATTGGGATACAAGTTTTCGGGTCTCCGAGTCCCACACAAAATTTCTCCTTATGAATCAATTGCAACCAGTTCTACATTTCCCCATTGATCGTATACGTTCCCCTTCCTACTTTTCAATCCCTTTTCGCTTCACTCATCCCCATCTTCACCCTCATCACCGCCATTCATGATTCATACATACGGCTACTTCACTCTTATTCTTGTTTTACTGTTTCAACACATCGTTCTAGAGTCGACAGAGAACAATAATATCACAATTACAATGATATCATATCCGGGTATTCCTCTTTTAGTTTTCAAACTTGAATCCGGGTTTGTTCGTCACACGCGGCGGCGTAGTCTGACCGAGATGTCAGGGATGCCCTGCTCCAGCTTGGCCATTGTTATTCTTTTTGAGTCTCTCCTTGTTTTCTCAGAATTCGTCCCTGTTCATCGTAGGCATTATCGACGACATGAACCTCATACGTGAAAGTGTATTATCGAGACGGGAGGATCGATCATGTCTGCCCGTCTGCCCACGGCGCAGTTGACATGAACACCTCGGGCCCATCATCCCCATCCAGTTTTTTGCACACGCCACAACCTGCATCCGCAGCTCTTCTCGGGACAAATAGCCCAAAATGTACAAAAGTCAAAGTCAAGGCAGGAGGACCCAACTTGACCACTGACGTTGTGCAGGTAGGCGACTCCAGTGAATGGGAAAGCACGCAATGACCAGCACATAACCACACAAACCTCGTAACCCTCTCCCACTCAGATGGACGCGTCTCGCCTTGTTTGTGTGGACGCTCGCAATGTCGTGTGTCTGCATCGCCGTCGGTGCACAAGCTCTGGATAGGTAAGTGTTGCGTCCGTGGCGGGGGCAGGAGAATGTAGCTCATAGTCGTGCGGTGTTGTTTAGGTCGAGTAAGCTGGAGAACACGCTCAATGCTGAGGCGCAGGCCATCGGGGCGAAGATCGTGTTTGATATGAATGGTGCATTGTGCTTTGCCATGCGCACTTGCGCCTCGACTCACATGTCCATGCACGCTCAGACATCAAAGCCACGACGGGGGTCCTTACGGCCGTCGCCTCCCTCCTCACCTTGACGACCTTCGTCAGCAGTCTTTCCCTTATCTTCGATTGGATCAGCCAAATCTTCAACCCTAAGTCCATGCCGAGTGCCAAAGAGTATAGCCCCGGGGACTCGAGCCCCAAGGACGGCGACGAGGAGTCCTTGTCTGTGCTATAACGGCGCCCGCCTTTCTCAACTCGCACCCTCGGTTTCCAGACGGTCGCGTTCTTCTTCGTGACCGTGTGGATGATCACGATCCTTATACCCTCCACCATATTCGCGCGTACACGTTCGGCTCATGTGACGATCCAGAACACTGAACCGAACGTTACCTTGTCCGTTGATGCGAGATACTGGGATTATGGTTTCTGTATGTCTTCCCCGCCTAGATGTTCGAGTGCTACTGACGAATCACTATTTCCTTTGCTCGACTTTCCCTTGCACTTTGTTATTCTGTGCGCGACTTGCAGTGCAATGCCTGGCGTCGGCGCCGTGGTTCAGCATCATTTTCTCGATCCCAACTACCATTGTTACGTGGGTAGCGTGGAAGTTCGCGCCATCACCGAAGACCATGTAGAATGCGTAATGAGAGGTCGAAATCTTGTTGGATGTTGATGGCTTGCATAATGTATTTTATTCATAAGGCCACGTTATTGAGATTCGAATCAGAGGAGGAAAGGGTTCAAGAATCAATGCAGTGATAATAAGTAGTGTGAATATCAGGGTTATGTTTGACCAACTCACGTAGAAAAGATGATATCTGAGCCGACTAAGGCCCAGACCCAGGCGTCCAGGTCTCATTGTAGGTGAAATTCATGAAAGCGAGGGCAGAGCTAGAAGCATGTTAGGGTTTGGAATATGCCCAAATTTCTCTTATAAGACGCTAGAGGTATAATATGGGTGTTTAGCATTTCGGGACGGGAACGTCCCCACGCGGTGCGTCACACCGGTAACGTCCGTGTCTAGTTTTAGCCTCCACTCACACGCCATAACCCGCAGCATCTCCTGGGGACAATCACCTAATGGCTATGTACAAAAGCTGAAGTAGAAGCTTGACGTCCATTTGCGCAGGCAACCCCCACAGCGATTCAGACATACTCCGCGATGACTAGTATCATCACCAGTACACTATCGCACGTATTGCTGCCTACTGAGCATCTCCCGCTCAGATGGGTGCGCCTCCCGTTCCTGTTGGCAACGCTCGGACTGTCGTGTGTATGCATCGCCGTCGGCGCACAGGCACTAGACAGGTAGGCTTGCACCCATATGCGTTGTGTGGCTTTTGATCATGCGGTGTATCATTGTTCGTTAGGACGAACAAGCTGGAGAACGCCCTCATGGCGGAAGCGCAGAGCATCGAGGCGACAATCATGTTCGATATGAATGGTGCGTTGGAGTGAACCCCATATTCTGCTCACATATCAATGAACGCGTACTCTCAGATGTTAAGGCGACGACAGGGGTACTGACCGCCGCCGCTTCCCTCCTTGCTCTTGCATCGCTCGTCTTTTCCCTCTCCCTCGCCTTCGATTGGATCAATCATCTCCTCAATCCCAAACCTAAGCAGAGTGCCAAAGAACGCAAGATCGAGGACGAAGATATGCAGTCCCAGCGTCCTCCCTTCTCAACGCGCACTCTCGGCTTCCAGACAGCTGCTCTCTCTTTCCTGACCGTGTGGATGTTCGCGGTCCTCATACCTTCCACTATATTCGTACGCACGCGTTCAGCACATATGACAATCCAGGACACGATACCGAATGTCTCTTTGTTGGTCGATACAAGATACTGGGACTATGGTTTCTGTACGTACACCGTGTTACTTTTGAGTGGCTGACATGTAGCTGATAGAATGCTTTGTTTCGCGCATGATTTGAAGTGCGATGTCTAGGAGCAGCGCCATGGTTCAGTGTCATTTTTTCGATCCCGGCGACCATTGTTACATGGGCTGCGTGGAAGTTTTCTCCGTCACCGAGAGCCCTGCATAACTTGAAAGTGTAACGAAGAAGTGTCCCCTAAACACTGACCGATGACCGGATGACCTTGAAACGCGAGTGTATTTTATAAGACCATCATTGGGATGTGATTTCTTTTCTATTGCAGTATTATGCTGTATTCGGATCCTAAAAGACAACCCATCATGGGGAAAGGTGTAAGTAGCGTGGCGCAAGCATATGGGATATGCGATGCACGTACTGCTTTAAAGATCTGGTTAATTATATGTCAATTCTCAATATCTCACATTGGTATTACTAGTACGGGTACCCTTCCGCACTTAATCATGTATTTATTCACGCGATGATTATCTTTCATTCTGAGTTGTTGGATTGATCGTTGGGAAGATTGAGTGAGGTCGGGTTGTCCAAACAATTGGTTGAGAGTGGTAATGAATTCATCCCAGTTGGTTCAGATGGTTGTTTCAGGTGATGCTGTGAGGTGTGGGAGCCACCAATCGAGAGCGATCCCAGAGAGATAGGAGGCTGCATATGCGACTCGTTGGCGATTGGTTGAAAACTTTCGAGGTTTGTTGTTGAAAGCCATAATGCACTGAGCAATAAATGCTCGGATCGATTCCGGTTTGGTACCATCAAAGTGAGTTGGTTTCCCGATTTCAGAATCAGTTTCCTGTTGCGATTGTGTCATTACATAGTAAGGGACACCATAAGGTTGGTACCAGGGACCGTTCGCTGGTCCTCCAGGTGGTGGTGGTCCCGGTGGTGATCCTCTGAAGGGATTTCCAGGGGGTCCGCCGAAGGGTGCTCCAGGTGATCCTCCAAAGGGAGGGGGTTCACCAGGAGGTCCAGGGGGTCCACTAGGAAATGCTGGAGGAGGTGGTTGTCCTGGGTGTCCCAAAGGGGGTCCAGGAGGAAGAGATTGAGGTTGCGATGGTGTCGACACATTGTGGCGATGCGACGTAGTCAATACTGTTGGACTAGGTGGCGGAGTGGAAGGAGGCATTCTTGGGAAGCCTTGCCATTGTCTGCTGTTGAAATCAGGTGGGTTCCCTCTAAAAGTCAGACTGTTGAATGGTGAAAGTGACACATGAGAGGGACTCGGGTGTTCCATTCTTGGCATCATCAGATGAGCGGTCGGTGGTCGTGGTCGTGGGGTTGCTATTGGATCAACAGGAGGTCGATGAGGTTGAGCAAACAGAGGTCAGAGAGCGATTGGTGGTTTATGTTGCATATATGCGGTCCCAGGACAAGGATAAGGGGATCTGTATTCATGCATTCGGGAAGTAGTGCTGGGCCAAAAGATATTCGATGCTACTGCTGTATAAGGACAATTAATTGCTTGTCGAGTTGGTGTATAGAGTTCTGAATCCGACTGTGCCGGTGTCGGGATTGGTGGATGTGAGGAAGATGAAAGTGATGAGTTAGTTGTCGATGGATGTGGTAACTGTATGGGTTGATTACTGATAGGTTCTAGAGTGAGACCAGCCCATTGCACTTGTGTACGAGCTTGCGCTAGTTGTGCTCGAGTCGCGACAAGTTGTCTCTGCTGATCGCTTATCAGTGCTTCAGTCTGGCGAAGATTCTCACTAAGTTGTCAAAGTTTGGCTTCCTCTTGTCCTATTGTTTGAGGTAATACCGACCTTGAGTGATGTGGGAATGATGACATATGTGGGGGGAGGTCTGGAATAAAGCCGGGTGTAATATATGTGTCAGATTGGTGCTGTTGGGATGCTGTCGGATCAATCTGTGGGAAGGGTGCTGATCCACCTCTATTTGGTAAAGGTAGCGGTGTGATGGCGGGTCCTTGGGAACGGGTCTGAATACGATCAATAGGGGAGTATTGGGGGTGACCCAATGAGTCAATTGTCCTATCCAACATACTTGAAAGGGAGAGACTGGGAGGAGGATTCTGACTAGTAGGTGTTAGTTCTATTATACTGTCAAAAACCGCCTTTGACCTGTTATCTTTGGTGGAACAAAGTTAGTAACAACAGATGTGGTTAAAGAACCCTTCTGATGAAGCCGAAAGTGTTAGCGACGATGTATACAAAGTATACAGATTAAGACAGTTAAGTGAATGGTGCCAAGATGGTGCCTACTTGTCGGGACTGGAATAGAGAGGTAGTTTGAAAGAAGAAAGTAGAATTCACTTAGCAGATAAAGTTCTAGCGATGTTATTGACGTTGATCGTTAAGACAGAATCGAGATGGAGATAAGAAGATGATGAGTTCAGAATAGTTGTTAGACTCGTCATTTGACTTAGATGTGTAGACGACACCAAGTGAAGGGAGGGGGAAGACTTATGATAATAGAACTAAAGAAATACATGCGTTCTATCCTACTGTTTTATACTAGACATATTTACCAATGTCGGACAGATACCATGTGGGATATATACTAAATGGAGTTATAACTGTCGTGGTGATTGATGTTCCTATCTATTGTTATTGGAGCTGCATATATCGATGATCGGTTGTTAGGTTGAGTGATCCGATCTTGGACAGCGAATATCACTAGTATCGCTAGTATCGCTAGTGTCGGTAAGACGTGGAGGGGATAGCGACAGTGATAAGTGTCGAATCATGACATGCTGATAGCGAAGTGCACTGAGCTGAACACCAGTGTAAGTAGCCGTGCAACGACGACACCGCTACCCACTGTCTTTTGGATCCATTTCCGAAAGTAAACTGACATTTGTGGCTGCCCCAGAGAGGCCCAGTCCATCGTCTATCATCTCAGCAATCCCTATTCCCATTTAGACACACATCCTTCCATCAAGTCCTTCCAGAACTCAGTTTGGTCTAGCCCATTGATCGTTCATCACACACGTTCCTCATCCATCATCTTCTCAATAAGGCCTTATCCCTTCCTGTTTCATCTATCTGGCACTCTCTCCGACAGTTATTGCCATTTATATCTGTCATACCTAGCTATTCCGACGACACCTGTCTATTTCGTACATAACAGGAAGTCGTATTGCAAGTTAACTACACTTTGCGACAGCCAATACAGTCGACAGCCATCTCAATTGGCACCCCACACCGGATCAAAGCTTTTCCTGCAGATCCTATTCCACATCCGGACTTACCATTGCCATCTTAGGACCTATTTGCCTCCCCTCATTCATACCTCCAAGGCGCTTGGCACTCATACCTTCTATTTTGGGCTTCATTAAGCGCTTGCTTATCTTTTGATGCTCATCCGGCCTCCGTTTGTATTCCCATTCATTCCCAATCTGACTCCTACCACTTCTGACTACTTCTGACCACATCTGGTCTCCACCGACATCTGACAGCGCCCTTCATCAAGTGCCAATTACCAGGATCTCATTAGCCTGATTTGTACCAGATCCTTTTGATGTCATCCATTGGCGATCATTCCTAGTGCCTGTCAATCAATCTTCATTTGTCGCTGCCTGTCCAGTACTCTAATCAAAGTACAATCCGCCGGCATTCAGCACTCACCTCCATCAGATCCAGCTCCTTCCTTCTTCAGCCTGATCCTTGACTCCCTCTTTGGTCCAAAGACTTGTTTTGCTTGTCCTGGTTGGCTAGTCAATACACCTCCACCAGGCCACATTTGGCTGTTATCCTCATCAAAACTTCATATCAATGATCCTAGCTGGTTTCCCAATCAAGCATGTCTCTGGACTTCAATTCCTGTCAACAATCTGCTGCTAATTGACTCCCTCATTGACCATCCCATCCTATACCTTGAATACGACTTCTTAACTCCAACAGACCTCAATACACCTGTCAGCTCCCGTTCATCTAGCTCATCTATCGTCATGTCTCAACCAATTCGCTCCAAATTTGACTTCCCTCCCCCTCGCTCTCGTAATGCACCCAAGAGATTTTCCGGCCAATATGATGAAGTTGCCACTTTCCTTAAAACTTTTGCAGAATGTTCTGATGCATATAGATTAACAAATGAAGACTGTTTTGAACGACTTCCTCTGTATGTCAAGCGATTGGTTCGACAGGTCATCGAAGGCTTAACCGAATTCCATCAGAAGAATTGGACTGCATTTGATGCCAAGCTTAGAGTCCTATATGATCATGACCGGACATCAAAACACTTCAAAGAGAAAGATCTAGAGAACTTCACGACCAAATATCATCACAGGGTCCTTCGAAATCTCTATGACTTCCATCGCTATCAAAGGAAGTTCACTCACATTGCAGGCTGGCTGCTCAATCACTCCAAGATCAGTGACAGTGCCTATGAAAGATACTTCTGGCATGGTATTCCAAAATTGATTCGGGAGAAACTTGAAAACAGAATGCTCTAGGAAAATGCTGCACTCGACAGATCGGTTCCCTTCAAAATCGACATTGTAGTCAAAGCTGCAGAACATGTCTTCGACCTTGGTAAATTCTACAATGATGAATCTGACTCCGATGGTCTTTTTTCAGAAGCAGATGATTCAGACGAAGAAGAGAGTGGTTCATCAGACAATGACGACAGTGATTCTGATGATGACAAGAAGAAAAAGAAGAAGAAGACAACCTCCAAGGCCAAGAAAGCTTCTCCTCTCCAGCCCCTTCCCCTCTTACCTCGACTTCTACTCCATCATCTTCAACTTCTAAACCCAATGGCTCATCCCAGAATGAAACTGACGAAGTTGCAGATCTCATCGACAAGCTTGCGTGCATGAACATCAGCGACCCCAACTACTACTCTCTTTATTTTTCAATTGTCACAAAGGCGCCCATTATGGTCAATATTCTTCCAAAACCCTCCCAACGCTCAAGTGAAACTCGTCCTTGCACCAATACATCCTCCTCGAGTCAATCCCAACAGGCTAATTCTAGCTCATTTGAATGCTATTTCTGTGGAGAAAAAGGACATGGAACTCGATGATGCCATCAAGCTGACACAATGATTGCTGCTAACACAATAGCTTGAAATGATTCAGGTCATATCACATGGCCAGATGGTTCAGACATCCTTCGTAATGGCTCAGAAACCATTTTATCTGCCATCAATCAAGAATTAGCTCTCCAACTCAGGAAAAATTCAGATCGTCCTGTGACCACCAATCTAATCATGGCTCCTCCAGAAATATATGCAGCTGACTCAGACTATTCAGAGAGTGACAGTGGCAAGGTTTATGCACAGTATACCAATCCTGTCTCACGACCATGTGACGAGAGAAAAAGCGATAGGAAGAAGACAAGATTCGATGGAGTTTATCCTCCTCCTCGCCCTAAGCTTGCTCCCAAAGCTCAAGACATGTCATCTACTCCGGCAGTCCCCTCTCAGGCAACTATATCCCCTCTTCCTGATGCCTCCCAGTCTCCTACTCCATAATCATTGGCAGACAAGGAGAATATGATTCCTAAGGTTACTCCTTACGACATTCCTCCCCTCCCTTTTGATCCAGATGACGATGATCAAATCATGGAAGATGTCTCCCAGCCTACACCTCCTGCAACTCCTTCTCGTTTTGGACCTCCCAGGGATGCTAAGCCATCGAAATCATCAATGAAACCTTCAACAGCTCCCAAGACCTCCAAGACACCAGCTCCAGTCACTACTCCTTCATCTCCTTCGACGAAACTTCAGTCACAACTCCAGTGCAATCTCAATGTTGACACCTTTGTTGACAAAATTTTGGACTCACATATCACTGTCAAACTCGGAGAAGTATTAGGTTCATCACCTTTTACGTCAAGAAAGATTTTGGATTATCTGTGGCTCACTTGTCCTACGCTCTACACTCAAGACAGCAATATCGACATCGACACTGCTATGGTTAACAATATGGGCATTAATCCTCCAATGTGCTATCGTCCTCGTGAAGCTAGACTCATCTCCATTCCCATGAGTTTTGATACAGGACATTCGGTCAATACTCTCATCGATTCTGGCTCAGAACTTGACATTGTATCATGTGAAGTCGCCAACCAGACACAGATACCTATGGATCTTTCAGCCACTTCATATATGTGCGATGCTGGACAGCACACTACTCCCCTTGAAGGACATATTCACAATGTCAATCTCAGCACAGGAAATCTCATTACTACAACAGATCTTTGGGTCAGTGGCAGAGTCGAATTCTCTCTTCTTCTAGGACGACCTTGGCAACATCGAAATTGTATTAGCATTGAAGAAAGAAAAGAAGGAACTTATCTCTGTCATTGAGACAATACTGAGAGAAAGATTTGGGAACTCTGCGCTATTCCTGCTAAACATAATTCAGAAGACAACAATCATGACGACAGGTCTTTTTTTGGGAATCCTCACAATCACCATCCACATCTACATTCAGATCAAGAATAATACCTCCTTCAGTCCGAGATGACTTTAAACTACCATATACCCCTTCTCCAATCTCGAATTCTCCCTCATCGTCTCTCTCTCTTCAAGTCCTATCTATGCTGGTTCAACTCTCATGATTCAGAATATCTCGTCTCCTCAAGAAAATCAAGAAAATCCAAAAACAAGTTCTACTTTTGCCAACAGAAAATACAAGCCTGTACATCGAAGAATTCACCTGGTTCCAGCTGTTTTCCCTGAAGATGCTCGTGTAACTCAAAGATTTCCCAATGATCCCCTTCTCAACCTTCCTGTACTATCACCCAATCCACCCAACTTCATTCCCACTCCAAAACTCACTCATGAACACCTCAAGATCCTCAATATCAATCCTGATGGTTTCTTATGGCCTGAAGAAGAAAAGATTATGACAATGGTATTCATGAATAACCAAAGAGTCTTAGCATATGGTGATTTGGAAAGAGGAACACTTCATTCAGATTGCTTCTCTGACTACATCATGCCTGTTATTGACCACATCCCTTGGGCTAATCCCCAAATCCCTATTCCTCCAGCCTACCTCAAACAAGTCATCAAGCTCACAAAAGGCAAAATCGAATCCGGAGTTTATGAGCCTAGTCAAGCCTCATACAGATCTGCTATGTTCTACACTCGAAAGAAAGATGGTGGTTTATGACACATCATCGACCTTCAAACACTCAATGGCATTACTATCAAAGATGCAGGACTCCCTCCAGTCATTGACTCTTTCATTGCTCCCTTTGCTGAACACTCCATCTATTCTGTTTTTGATCTCTTTTCAGGCTATGATGCCAGATGTATTCACCCCAAGAGCCGTGATCTCACTTCATGTTAGATCCCAGATCTGACCAGTGTTATTCCAATGTTTCACGTATTCCGATAAGCCCTTTTCTGCTTATTTCCAACATGTCGCCATTTATTACTCTTAGTCACAATTCTATTTCGATATTATCCCTGTATGTCTTATCTTGATTTCCGTATTTGCTCTGACTTCGGAACTCTGTATCACACACCCTTATCTTCCATTTCCAATTTCGGAATCCCGCATGTCTTAAAATACATTTTCTCTTGATCAAGCTTTTTCAGCTTGTATATCGTATCACTATCTCTCTCTCTTACATCTCTTATATCGTATACCTTATACCCTTCTCACATCCTTCATATCTCGTTACCTCAACTTGTTATTCCAATATAACTCGCAACATCCTGCCCATTCTATATCATTGAACCTTTATTACACTTCATCGCTCCAAACTTCTACCTGCAATAAGGCCTTCAAACCTCCAATTATTCCGATTATTCCGATTATTTCTGACCCTACCTCATCCGACATTCCGAACCCCTCCTTGATTACACTTGCTTTCCAGTAAAGCTAACCCTTACTCGATATTGATTTATCGTTACCCCTACTCCATTCCCAAATACCCAAAGCCCCTGCTCATCTCTGATAAGTCTCAACGCATCATTGGCACTGACCTTCCGAATAGACCCGACCAATTGGAACCCCAATAACTTTCCAGTCTTCAGTCTGAAATACCAGGGCACTAGAAATCCAAGAGGGCGCAACCCATAAGTTGAAGCCAACGCCCATATAGATCAGTCTTCGGATCTCCGACTTCCAAGTCATCCAGTATTCCGCGCACTTCCGAATATTGCAACTACCGATCTCGGTCAAGGAGAGTTCCGACCAAATCCGACCCCGACGTCAAATCCAGCACACCCTAACAGTATATACAAGCTGACACTATTGATTTCTATAATGTCTTCCGACACCTGAATTCAAACACTCAATTTTGACAACACCGACAGATCTACCGAGAATGTCGTCAACCCATCAAACGTTCACAAGTACCCCAGTTTTTTCAACAAGTGCCTCACAAATGAAGACTTCAAACCTGACCCAATCCCGAGCAGCATCGACAATGCGACTTCCAAGCATCCTTGTGATGACTCACAATACACGGCAGCAATTTCCGACTAAACCCCGACTTTTCCAACACCGAAACATTCCGACATCCTCAGACAAGACAGCAAGTTAATACTACAGGAGAGACAACAACACATTGATCAAAAGTTATGCCTCTACTGTGGAAGCCCTGGTCATAAGGTGAAAGAATGCCCGAGGTCATCACCCTTTGCTAGGAAAGCAAAATCCCGAACCACAACTGTCACGCTAAGTGATTCCGACATCAAGGTCCCTTTAGAGGACCTTTCTAATCCCCAAAACTGACAGCTCAAAGACTCTCGAGCACAAATCCGCGTTCATATCTTATTTGTGCCTTACCGAGAACATCACAGACACTTTCCAAAAACACCCTTTGTACTTCCAAATTCTGCCAAAAAACTCTGAAAATCACCCTTCCAAACAGTTTTGACTGATCATTGCGTTTAAACACCATCCTTTCGGATTCCCGCTTTCCGCCGGTCTCCGCCTTCTGTTACCAATGACATATTATGTTGCAACACCCAGTAGGTGATCCATGCCAATCATGTCCTCCCATCAAGCGAAAAATCCAGTCACTATTACATTGCATATAACAACACTTGTTTCTAATTGTTCTGATGTGCTGGGAACACCACTAACCCACCCACTACAATCCATTGATTGACAGGGTATTGGGTAGTACCCAGTTCTGCACTCCTCAACAAGAAGATTCAATTCTATGACATGTCTTCAGGAAACCTGCAATCTGCGTTTTTCCAAATCTCTGAAAATCCGACTTCGCTGCAACATCCTCCGACCCGCCATGACATCCAACGTCAATGCTTGATGAAACCTCAACTCGCAATGACGATGTGGAAACTTCAGCGCATTTCCGATAGGAAAATTCATTACATCAATTCTTCCAATTCCCGACAAGCGATCATCAATATCCTGCTACATACTCCGACAAATCACATCTATCAGAGGGAGAGAATCTCACTTTGGGAAATCATTTTCCTTACATCTAGTTATGCCAGAACCACCTTGAGAACATGTTAACGAGGCTCTAGCTATAGGATTTCATCTGATACATTCCGCACAGTACATCTGTACTTCCTCGAGAACACCCCAGGACAATCTCCAAGTCCGAATGCCGAATTTTCCTCAAAGACATCCTTCCCCGTCCAAGATTTGATTTTCTGACCTCCGACTTCCAGACTTCTGAATCCGACTATTCAAGATACGATGCAGTTACTCCGACTCTAAGCCTAGTCATCAACACCGAATTCCGCGTTATGGGACAATAACCGACAAACCGCCTTCAGATCAATAACAATCCCCCTCAAAAAGGCACTGTTAAACCCCTTGTATCCATGAATACACCATTTGTACATCCTCCAACTCACGTTTCCGATATGATCCTGACCCTTCAACCATTAGGACAATATTCCAGGCCAAATATCAAGTACCTTACCAATGTTTCCGAAAAAAACCCACAATTCCACCAAAACTTCAATTCCCATCTTTTCCGACACTCTTTTCTCCCCTACACATCTTCCTTACTCTGTTTCCCTTGCAAACACTTCTCCGAATATCCCAAAATTTCCGATTCACTCCTCTTGTCCCCTTTCAAGTCCAAAAAACTTCCAATATTCTCTGAATTCTCAAGTAATCCCTGATTACAACGATTTCAACTAGACAACATCAAGACCACTATTGAGAAATTTCCAAGAAGACACCATTCATCTCCTAGAAAAGCCAATACGTTCCTGATGAATCCTTCGGTCCTCCGACACTCCAACTCCTTTACCTACCTTCTGACACCTAAGGTAGACAATGGGTCATCTACCTTAAAGGGGGAGTAGCCACTATGGTGAGAACTTATCTATTTCCAATCCCCCACTCCGACTCCAATCTTTTTCCGACAATTTCCAACCCAACGCTTCAATTTTTCGCTCCTACTAAGCTTCTATTTACTTCCCGCAATTCCGAAACTCCTTCGACATCTATGACCGTTCACATCCCGATATTCCGACCCTCTCAAACTTCTACATGACTTCTTACACGCCCAATCCCAATCCCGAGTCAATCCCGACATTCGTCCAATTCCAACTTACCCTGACTCTCCGACACCCTTGACCTTCAAACATCCTTGATTCACTGTTTCTCGTCTTTCTGAGTTGTCTGTTTTTTCCAATCATTTCCGTTTGTCTGATCATTTCCGTTTTTTCCGATCATTTCCATTTTTCTGAGCTTTCTGTTTTTCCGATCATTTCATTTTTTCTGATCTTAAAACAACAAGAAACAACTTCATTGTCTAAAATGTTCTATATTACTTCACCGAAAACTCTTCTGATTTATATTACTTTTCCCCTTCTGACTCCTATTTACTGCATTGTCTCCTCTTCCGGCCCATTGACCTCCGGTTCAAGCCTCACTGTTTTCCCTGATTCCTCTTCAACTTGTTTCTCCAAATCCGCATCTCCTGGATTCACCGCCTCCTGGCCAATCTCTGCCTCCGGTTTCTGGCCAACTTCCACCTCCGGTTCCTTGGCAATTTCCGCCTCCTCCGGAACCTCCAGAACGACATCGACATCCATTCTGACTTCATCCGCTTCCCTCACCTTCCCTTTTCCCTTATCTGCCACCTCCTCCGGTTCCGGTTGCAGCCTGACATTTCCCCCCTCATTCTCTGACCCGGCTTCCAACCCCAACTCCAGTTGCAGCACCAACGCTCTGTGGTACGTCTCCCACCACTTCTTCCGGAATTTGAACTCGATCTCCATGATCCTGTGCAACTTCTTCAACATATCGTTGAAAGCTGCCATCCCCTCCACGTTGTAGCGAAGCCACTTCATGAGGGAATAAATAGTTTTGTGGAGCCCGTGGATTTCTGCCGTGAGCCCCACATCCTCCGCTTTGTCTTCTGTGTCGTCCTCCATTGCCCGCTCCTTTCCTTTACCCTTCCCCAATGATGCCACCCCTTCCCCAACGACGCCACCCCTTCCCGATCCACGACCGCTTCCACCTGATGTTTTTTTTCGTCGCCGGTCCTCATCTGGCCTCCGCGTTCTCTGCCCAAACCCGCCTAGATGCCAGCAGCGACGATTTCCCTGCCATCTCCGCCGCAAAATCTGCGTCGCCTGGCCTCGTGCACTTCTTCTGATTGTTCTGACACCAAAGGCACGCCTGCTTCCGCGATTTCCCGGTTTTCCGCTCCTCGTCGATGCGCTCCAACCCCTGCGTCCCACAGAGCATGCATCTATCGTCATATTCATTGGCCTCCGACCAGACGTCCTCGAGACGCCATTTGTGGCCTCCAACAAATTCTGAACTGCCTTTCGGATTCCGGTTGACCTTCCATTCGCGATCGACCTTGTCCAGCTAGTCTGATTCTTCTGTCAATCTATCAATTAACAGACAAAAATTCCAACTTACCAAAAAATTTTTGAGTTGGGCTTCCTCCTGCCTCAACTCCTCCCGCACTGCTAGCATTGATTCGGCTTTCCGCCGATCCGCCTCCTCCTTCCGCTTCCTCTGATCAGCATCCTCCTTCTCCTTCGCCTTCCGATCCCATTCTTCTTGCTCTTTCCGCTCCCGTTCCTCCTTCTCCTTCGCCTTCCGATCCCATTCTTCTTGCTCTTTCTGCTCTCGTTCCTCCTTCTCCTTCCGATCCTGTTCCTGCTGTTCCGACACCTCTCTCTCCTGCTTCTCCCGCTTCGCCTTCGCCCTTTTCCACATCTTGGTCTCCAGCTCTGCCCTTTTCCACTCGTACTCCCTCACTTCAGCGGTGAGTTCTTCCGCAGAGCTGATTTCAATCACGGAATGCGTGGGCGATGACGACCTGGAGCACGATGGCATTTTTTTTAGGTGGTGGTGGTAGGGGATCAGAAGGCGATTTGCACTTCCACAAAGCGTTTTCCCTATATATATGTGTGAACCAAGATCTCAGCCTTTACGGATAACCGACACTCAAAACTTCCCACGGTATTCAATAGCGTAATTGGCCTCGAGGGCTCAGCCGTAAAAGGGAGATACTGTTAGATCCCAGGTCCGACTCGTGTTATTCCGACGTTTCACGTATTCCGATAAGCCCTTTTCCACTTATTTCCGATATGTCCCCATTTATTACTCTTAGTCACAATTCTATTTCGATATTATCCCCATACGTCTTATCTTGAGTTCCATATTCGCTCTGACTTTGGAACTCTGTATCACGCACCCTTATCTTCCGTTTCCGATTTCAGAATCCCGCATGTCTTAAATATGTTTTCCCTTGATCAAGCTTCTTTAGCTTGTATATCATATCACTATCCCTCTCTTATATCTTTCTTATATCGTATACCTTATACCCTTCTCACACCCTTCATATCTCACTACCTCAACTTGTTATTCCAATATAACTCGCAACTTCCCGCCCATCCTATATCATTGAACCTTTATTACACTTCATCGCTCCAAACTTCTACCTGCAATAAGGCATTCAAACCGTGTTCAGTATTCTGATTATTCTGATTATTCCGACCATTCCAATTATTTCCGACCCTACCTCATCCGACATTCCGAACCCCTCCTTGATTACACTCGCTTTCCAGTAAAGCTAACCCTTACTCGATATTGATTTATCGTTACCCCTACTCCATTCCCAAATACCCAAAGCCCCCGCTCATCTCTGATAAGTCTCAACGCATCATTGGCACTGACCTTCCGAATAGACCCGCCAATCGGAACCCCAATAACTTTCCAGTCTTCAGTCTGAAATACCAGGGCACTAGAAATCCAAGAGGGCGCAACCCATAAGTTGAAGCCAACACCCATATAGATCAGTCTTCGGATCTCTGACTTCCGAATCATCCAGTATTCTGCGCACTTCTGAATATTGCAACTACCGATCTTGGTCAAGGAGAGTTCCGACCAAATCCAACCCCAACGTCGAATCCAGCACACCCTAACACTTCATTCCAAACTCCTCTAGGACTTATGCGATATCGAAGTCTACCTCAAGGCTATACCAATTCCTCTGCTGAATTTCAGAACTGCACTATCTTCGTTCTACAAGATGAAATCCCTGATAATGTTGGTGTTATGATTGACAATCTTGGAATCAAAGGCCCTCCTACTCGATACAAACAGCCAGATGGATCTTACGAGACTATTCCAGAAAACTCAGGCATTCGTCATTTTGTTTGGGAACACACTGTCGTTGTCAATCAAATCCTACATCGAATTGCAGAATGTGGTGCTACTATCTCTCCAAAGAAGTCTCAAGTTGCTTGACCTGATGTTTTACTTGTTGGTCAAAGAGTCACATATGAAGGACGACTTCCAGATCACTCTACTATCTCCAAAATTCTCAAGTGGCCTACTCCAAGGAATACAACCGAAGTTCGTGGATTTTTAGGACTTTGTGGTACATCACGTATTTGGATCAAGAATTATTCAGCACTTGCAAGACCACTCACTGAACTCACTCGCAAGATTGTTCCTTTCAAATGGAATGAACGTCGACAAGAAGCTATGGATGCTCTCAAGCAAGCTGTTGCACATTCTCCTGCCCTCATCACCATCAACTATAAATCAGGACGACTTGTCATTCTTGCAGTTGACACTTCCATCATTGCTATCGGCTTCATCATCTTCCAGCTCGACAAAAACAATCAAAGAAGACCAGTACAATATGGCTCACTTCCTATCAATGAACGAGAATCAAGATACAGTCAGCCCAAGTTAGAACTCTATGGTCTCTATTGCTCCCTTCATCATTCAAGAATTCATCTTGCTGGTCTCAAGAATCTCCTCGTCAAAACTGATGCCAAGTACATTTGCCAAATGATCAATCACCCAGATCTTCAGCCAAATGCAACTCTCAATCACTGGATAGAGGGTATTCTTCTCTTCAATTTCGATCTCAAACATGTTCCAGCTACTCTACACAAAGGGCCAGATGGACTCTTGTTGAAGACCTGCAGAAGGCGACTCGAATGTTGAAGAAGAAGATGATGAAGACAACGAAGAAGAAGAAGAAAACGACTATGACATGGCACGAAAATAAGAACAACAAGATTATGAATGGATAGCTGAAGCTAATTATTTATTGGAACGTTCAGGAGACACTTATGCCATCATTGACAGTATTGATCACAGAGATGGGTGGCGAGTTTTTCATCAAGTCAAAGATACTCGACCAGCAGAAGATCACCTTCAACGTATCCAAGATTTCCTCACTACTCTCAAACTTCTTACATTTTCCTCTCCTTCACAATGACATCATTTCCTCCATCAAGCCAGAAGATACTTTGTCAGAAATAACAAGCTTTGGAGACGCTCAAAAGGACATCTACTACAAGTTATACTTGAGCGACCTCGACGCAGTCATATTCTAGAACTTGCTCATGACAAACTAGGTCATCATGGAATCTACTCTACTGTTAAGACTATTTCTCTTCGCTTTTGGTGGCCTTCTTACTTCACTGATGTCAAACGATATGTTTGTTCATGCCACCCTTGCCAAATTCATTCAACGTACAAAGTTCATATTCCTATCACCATTTCTACCCCTGTGACTCTATTCTTCAAGATTTATCTCAACATTATGCTTATGCCAAGAGCTCAAGGTTATTGCTATATTGTAGCAGCTCATGACGATCTTTCAGGTGCTGCAGAAAGACGAAAACTGAAGAATGCTACAGCTCATGCAGTTTCTCAATTCATCTTTACAGAACTCATCTGTCGTTATGGAGCAATCAGAGAAATCATTACTGACAATGGTCCAGAACTCAAAGGCGCTACTCATGAACTTCTTCGACGATATGGCATTCCTCAGATTCACATTTCACCTTATAATTCTCAAGCAAATGGAGTTGTAGAAAGAGGACACTTTACGATTCGAGAAGCACTCATCAAAGCTTGCAAAGGCAAAATAGTGAAATGGCCAAATCATGTTCATCATGCATTCTTTGCTGATCGTGTCACAGTTAGAAGAGCCACAGGATTCTCTCCCTACTATCTTCTCTACGGTGTTGATCCCATCCTTCCCCTTGACCTCCTTGAAGCGACATATCTTGTTTCTGGTTTCAAGCCAAATCTTACAACTGAAGAACTCCTTGCACTCCATATTCAGCAACTCTCTAAACACTCAGATGACATCAACAAAGAAGCAGACACACTCTATCAATCTCGACTTGACAAAAAAGCCAAATTTGAAAAGAAGTATTGGTGACGTCTATGGCGCAGTGAATACAAACCAGGAGATCTAGTTTTGGTTAGGAATTCAAGAGTTGAAAATGAACTAGACAGGAAGCCAAAACCAAGGTATCTAGGACCATCCAAAGTTGTTCAAAGAACTACAGGTGGATCTTACGTATTAAAGGAACTCGATGGAACTGTTTCAAAAAGAGGCATTGCGGCCTTTCGTCTACTTCCTTACTTCTCAAGAGATGGCATTCCCCTTGCTCTGATAAGCTTCCTTTGGATGATTTAGATGATTTTTCTGATGATGATATTTGACTGAGGACAGTCAAATTTTCAGAGATGGGTGGATGACAAGCATGATACTCAACAGCACCTACTACACTGCAAGGGACGCTCACTGCACACACACCTATCTTCATCAGCTTTCACCAGACCATCATCTGCTGTGCTACCTCCAGTCTGCCAGATACATCATCTCCACACTCATTCTATTTTTCATCAATTCTATTTTCAATATGCCATCCAGCATTGCCGCCACAACATCCCATGATTTGTTCCAGATGACTGCCAAGCCAGACATACACGTTGGACCACACATCGAACTTCCTAGTTGATGTTTCTCCCCTTGATGTTCATTTATCCAATCCTCCTCCACATGTCGCACATCGTCAGTACTATTCTATATACATTGAATCTCCTGAAAGCCCATACCAAATATTTCCCTCATATCCTCCTTATCGTGTTCATGACTGCATTTGGGTATTCGACCCTGTCTTCCATGCTCCCTTCCACGTCATTGATTTTGACCCAAACTACGAACCAGTGAATGGGTTGGCATCGTCTCGTACTCAGGAACTACTGGGATATCAAATAGTTTGGACCAGGAACAGAGATTTGCTACGGTTATGTGCCTAAGGACTTCATCAAGCAAGACTCATCTTCGTTCTCTCTCTGGAGGAGATTCATATCCAAGTGTCGTGATTGGTTCTCATGTTTCTGAATCGTCTTCAAGTCAAGTAACTCTCTTACTCATCCTCGGAGATATTTGACAATCAACTGGAATCCTATTGGACAGCTATGACTCATTTTCCCCACATGACTCACTCGCTTCTTGGCTGTACTTCTATTTCCAATTGTTCCACATGGTCTATTGTCTGTGACTCACTTCTATTCTATTTCTGGCTTCTATTTCCAATTCACTGCCACATTTCTATTCATTTCTTCGACCACCTGACTCATTTTTTCATTTCATTACAAACCACCTTCCTATTTTGGGTTTCTGCCTCTTGCCGTTAGTCATTTTCTCCTGTCTGCTGTCGACAACATTGTTGTATGGCATACTTGCATTGTTTGTTGTTCTGCTCATGTATATAAGGCCTGTTTCGCCTTAGTGTACCCCAATTCACCTCTTTCAGTTGGATTCACTCGTCTAAGTCTAAGTCTAAGTCTAAGTCTACTACTAAGTCTACTACTTCTACGTCTATGTCAAGGCCAGCTTTGTCAATCACGTGACACTTGCTGTTGTATCTTGTCTACGCTTACGTCATCAGATTACGTCATCATCATCGTCACTGCTACGTCCTCGTCTTCATCTTCGTTCTACCTTTCTTGCTGCTGATAGCGAAGTGCACTGAGCTGAACACCAGTGTAAGTAGCCATGCAACAACGACACTGCTACCCACTGTCTTTTGGATCCATTTCCGAAAGTAAACCAACACTGCATTTGGTCCTCTAATCTTAAGTACATATCCAACTCTTGCATAAAGATTTCTTCATCAAATTCACGAAGTACCCTTGTCATATTTTGTCCAGAGCTTCGGGATAGCGTGACATAAACATTAAACAGTGTGAGTTTTCCCCCTGTTGGTGGTGTGGCAATGTTGACGATCAAGTGAGGGATCGTTTGACCTTGAAATCGATAGTCCATGAATGTGTATGCTGCGGTGAGTGGCAATTGTACCTGTTTCACATTCCTGTTCATGTTCTTCTTCCCTACCACTGGTACTTGGATTTTGATGTTTTTTTTGGCAGGTTCTATTGGTAGTGTCCCGTCTTCTAATCCTTCTAGCTTCTTGGCTCGTGTCCTTTGCAACTTGACTAAGATGTATGTTGGTGGGTAATCGAGAACAACCGTTCCACGGTTAGGTCTTTGTTCTTCCTGTGGATTGAGTGTAATCCCTACAATCTCACCACGTGAACTATTCGCTACATTGAGGTCTGTTGCCACATTTGTCGTCACCATAACTTTCATGCCTAATGCTAACTATCAAGCAAGCAAGGTCTGCTGTGGGGGCACCCCGAGCTGTTCTAGTCACTTCCAATCTGAAAATGCACAAGGATTCGTGTCAGGCTCAATATCCTGATCATGTTTTTCATATCCGATCATTTACCATTGTATTTTCTCCACCCCACATTGTCCCTGGATGCGGATTCTTACTATTTGTGTATCCAGATGTATCTTCTGCCATTAAGTTAAGCATCGTTCCTTAACAGGTATGAATTTTTACGTGCTAGGTATCATCTATCTGTGAAGACGTTAATCTATTTCTTCTCTACATATCCCTTTCCACCACTCTTCCATCTTCAAGTTGAGTTCTTGCAACATTTCGTCCTCCTGCTCCAAGTAAGTGTCCAACTCTTGCATGAACATCTGCTCATCGAAGTCTTGAAGTATGCATGTCATTACTTGGCCTGAACTACATGATAGTGCTACATATATATTGAACAGTGTAAGTCTGCCCCCGGTAGGCAGTCTCGCAATGTCAATGATGATGTACGGTATTGTTTGTCCTTGGGATCAATAGTCTGTGATTCAAGGTATATGTGGCTGCCAATGGTAGTTGCATTCGTCTCACACTTCTTTGGGTTCATTTCCCCTGTACTAGTGGCACTTGAATTTTGAACATTTTTTTGGTGGGCTCCACAGGTATGACACCGTCTTCTAACCCTTCTATAGATAATTTCTCCACTTGTGTCCTTCGTAATCTTACCAGGATATACAATGGAGGATATTGAAGTGTCACTATTGCGCTATACAGTAGGTTGGCTCTTCCCATGGGTCTGAATCCAGTTAGATACTGATGATTTCACTGCAAGATCCATTCGCAACATCAAGGTCTGTATGAACGTTTGTTGTTACCATTAAGTTATAAGTAATGCAAAGGTCTGCTGCCATGCCGTTCTAGTTCATTGAGTACAAGAGGAAAAACAAAACAATGTAATTAATTTTATTGGTCTCTGCAGATCTAACTTGCAATCACAAAACATGTATCACAAAATACATGGGAACACATTACAGTGGTGAACATTATATACATACTAGTCTCCTGCTTGTCAGTATCATTATCGGAAAAAGATGATCCTTCCGAAAGGCAAATCTTAACTTTCTCTTTCAACCTATTCATGTAGCCCCAAGCTTTGAAACAGACTGAGCATTCAAATTCGACTTCTGAGCCCACTGTGACTGAAACCGTTGCACTGGTATCTTCATTGGTCACAAATAATTCTTGACAAAGTCGCTTAAACTTTTTGACCTTTATATTGTGCACATATGTCTCATCTGAATCAGAAGTCACCATAGCGAAGACTCTGCGATATTTGTTGAGGTGCGAGCGATTATTGTCAAATGTCGCAGGTTGGAGCCTCATCCCAAATTTATTGATGTCAGAGGATGAGATAGTGATTCCATCAACAATGGATGTTGAAATGGGGCCGGTTTTGATTTGGAGGGTATGTCCAAGCTGATGTAAAGAGCCATCTGGACATGTAAGTGTGTCTGATATGGTCCACCAAAAGACCTTTGATTTTGAAGAGCTTCAGACAGGGCATGTATGGATGGGAACTGGTTTTTTAACCACTGTGACGCAGCGGTACCTAGAGTACTGCCATCAATAGGCGATTCATCATCGGTCAGCAAGAGGTGGCTTGCTGCAGCACAACGTTGGATGTCCTGGGGAGACGGGGCACAACTAGTGACTGGTGTGGCCAAGAGCAATGGTCCCTATAATATGTTAATATGTATAATCATTGAAACAAATAGCACATACCTCAGGAACTAAGTACAATATATATAACAAGTCCGTCTTGGGAAAGCCCCACAAGGTCACAGAGGGGACCCTGGTCTGCAGTGCTGAGGCAGAATGCACAATGATATTTCTCTCGTCACAATGAGATATCATGCATATGAGAATGGTGGAAAGCTTGTCCAAAACCTGGCATCCATCGTGCCAGACATCCAATGATTCCACGGCACATGCTTCTCCAGCTTGGAGCACACTGTAATCCACCCCAGTTGTGAACAATGCCAACAGTTGCTCCGAAAGATATTGCATCTCCAGGTGACTCATGATGGCCAAAATGAGCTCATCGACGGTGGAGAACTCTTTGGAGAAACCAGTTAGTACTGCATAAGTAGAAGGCACTCCATTCCATTTGACACTGAGCAGAATTGTGGTGGACCGGCAGTTGTCCAAATCCTCGGTCAAGAGGGTGCACATGCGACTTCTGAGCTGGATACTAAGCACATGCAAATCCTCTGATGAAGGCCAGTGATCATTTGCAGGATCTGTAGGGTTAGCTGTTGAGAATAAGAGGTTGTATTGTATCATCCCAAATTCTTACCAAGGTTGCCTAAGGGTGAAAGGTGGCATAAGGGTGAACTGGTTGTTGTATTGGCTTCATTACTAGTAGATCATTAAAAACTGACAAAGAGTTCCATACCTCTCAGCTACCCCTCCTCTGTGTGGTGTCTGCTCTCAGGGGATGTAGGCAAATGGAAATCAGGTGGAGGTGGACCTGGAGCTCATTGTCAATACATCGGACATATGTTGAACCTGTGCACAGACTTACTATGGTGCTCACTTGCAGGGGACGTACAGTTGCGACCACTCAAAACCAACCACCAGGTGCTCCCAAGATGTGGATTGAATCTGCCCTTGCCAATTTGAGTAAAATCTTTTGAAAACTGTGTTTTTTGTGCTCTATTCAACTCAAGCTTCAAGGTTATCTGCTCAGTTTTTCAAAATTCTTAAAATTGGTAAGGACCTCATCCCATATCTGGACTTTGGGTGGAGATAGAGGGATTTCAATAAATGTTTTATTGATTAAAATGTTCAGAAATACAGTCTTTAAAAGCTTTTTAAGATGGGTTATCCATTATTCCCAAGCTCATCATGATGCTGGGGCCCACGCTGCAATGAGAACAGTATTTCTTAACAGCATATTCTGCCTGTTTAGCATTGAGACCCTTCCTGAATAAAGATGACAGCTCAGAAACAATTAAAATGTGGTCAAAGTTTTTTTACCTGTATGCATCTGTATATCTCCATGTCTTTCTAAAAAATGCCCTGATAGTTTTAACTGGACAGCTATCCAGAATCTCGGGGACAAGCCTTTTTGCTGTTGGGAATGTACTGTCTGATGCCACTCTAAGACCTGTCAAATTAATGCATGAGAATGGCAGCAACTATTAGAGAATAGTGTTTCCTTACGTGTTTTAGTCCAGCCCCAGTACATTTCAATTGGATTTAATTTGCAGTGAAACTTTGGAAGGAAATAACACTGGTGTCCTGCTGCTTCAATGGTAATTTGAAGCAATGGCTTTTCTGCCTTGAAGTCAGCCTGTTCGGATAGATATTTTCGCATACAGCATGTTGAAGATGTCCCAGGTTGAAGGACATCTTCATACACTCCTTCCAATTCATTTTGCCCATCCGCTACTGCTTGAGCCTCATGCACAAGCCGTTCTTGAGTTTCACATGAGGACTTACAGAATTTGCATTCTGCGGAGGGTAGCTTCCCCTGGTTTGCAGTTGTCAGTAGTTCCAATAGACCTCTTTCTTCGAGGACCTGGCACAATCCTTTCTATTTGCCCCTATGTTCATAATTGGGATCATTACTGGGCAGATCGGTTGGGAACATCATCTCCTGAGGCATACCACAAAGACCCAGATGGGGATTATCCATCGGGATGAAGGTAGAATGCATCACCCGCTGCTTTCCTCCAGGTCTCAGATTCATTTCCTTCAAGTTGAGAGCCTTTGGAGCAAATACACCATGAGCGGAAGACTGATCAAAGAAGAATTCTCCCACAGCACCTGGGTACAGTCTTTCGAATATCGGAATCATTCTCCTAACCTATACAGTAGATTAAATAGTTATTTGTGAGTTGAAATAAACTAGAAAATACCTGCACAATCAGTCTTTCCATATTCCACCATCCATCATTGTTTTTGCCTGGGTAGATGATTTCCCAAGCATCCATATGCTGGAGCCGAAGGTGCAGAGGTAATTTGTCATTGATTTGCCTCTGCTCCTCATTCAATACAATGCGGCCAGTGTGCTCTACAATGAAATCTGAGATATGGATGGCACAGCCCTCTCCTTTTTTCCTGAGCGGCATTCTGCCATTTTGCACCCACACTCGTCGCTGAAGTTCATTTGACTGACAGATTGACTCATCATGGTATACCGGGACATGCAGTCTGTCCCCTGGTCCAAGTGTTGGCTCTATTGGTTCCAGAGCTTCATCAGTGGATGTTCAACACAAACTGGATGAATGTAAGTATTTATTGCACCTTTCCATGACTGTATCACTCACAAAGCATTTTTCAGTACATTTTCGAGAAACTTCTTCCGATATTCAATGACATCGGGTCACTCATGCCCATCAACATACATTCCTTTCTTGACTTCTTTCATCTCATAACCTAACTTGTGCAACCAGCGCTTCACACAACTTTCCAAAATCTTGGCACCTGCGAGATCAAGGCTGAGTGTTGGAATAATCACATTATTCACTTGTTTGCAAAGCGCCTGAGGTGTAATCTAGGTTGCAGAGAATGGTATAAGCTAAGTCTCAATGAGATTGGCACCGAAACACTCTTACCTCTCCATCAGCTAGAATTGTGAGATACCGACACACTGCTTGTGCGATCTGTTCATTGTTTAACAATGAAGGATGTGTGTTATGCTTCCCTGCAGTTGTTGGGGGCAAGGTATGAAAATGGCCAATATAATGAGTGAGTGATCTTATCTTTCTTGCAAAGTATGGACCCTTCCCCACAGATTTTGCAACCGCTATGCTAGCACGCATGGCAGGATCTGCAACTCTTGTTGCAAGTCAATATTTTTCATGTAATTCAAGAAATGCCTTGATTGCATGGAGGTGCATTAGACAAGAGAACGATTTGAATTTTTTTGCCTCCATGATCAACTTCTTTGTGGTTTCATAAATTGTTTGTTCTTCTGGCTCTTCTTCTCATCATTCATTGGATTAATCCACCCCCAGGCTTCATCTCTCAAATCTATTTCTTCACTTGTCAATTCTAGCATTGGCGCACTCCTAAATTTGTCTGATGGCTCATCTGCTGGTGCAGGAGCAGCTTCAGTGGTCAGTGAGCCATCTGTGGCTGCCCTACCGATCTACAAAAATTTAAGAACACTTACATTTAGAACTCCCCTTGTCATCGTTATCAAGCTCAATGACAGTACTCCCTTCCTGGGGTGCAGGAGAAGGACTTGGCACACAGGCACGCTTAGGGTGAAAGAAGTGAGTCGTTTCTCAAGAACCCATTGCAGCTTGTTGCAATTGCCTTTGGCGTGCAAAGACAACCAATCTCGATGTTCCACTGTATGTGGCTGGGAATTTTTTTATTTGCTTGTTTGCAGCTTTTTGTGGTTGCTTTACAGTTACATGAGAAACATTGTTTTAATTCTTTCATTCTGACTTACTTCTGAGAGTAATTTTTTCCAGAAATTACAGGCCTTCTCAGCTGAAGATTCCGCATCAGTTGTTTCAAGGTCAGGTTCCTCCCAGACTTCGATATCGTCTGCAATGGCAGCGTAAGGTCTCTTTTGTCCTATCTGACATGGCAATCCAGACTTATCAACATCTTCTTCTTCTGATTCCTCGACAGTTTCTCCAATTAAACTGAAAACGCACGGCAAAACATCAACATCAGAGTTGGATTCCTCTTCAGGCAAGTACGTCGGGTCGATACTGAGCTCGGATAGGTCGTCGGCAAGTCCTGAGTTGAACCTGAAGCCATTTGAGGCTCTTTGTTGCTTCACTTGAAGCTTTTTCTTCTTCAGAGCAGGCATTTTGTGGCAAAATCAAGAACACCGAAAATCTTCAACAATATCAGGACTATTACATAATCTTCTGATTTTTCGGTCTTTTGGATTTATACTCCTTTTGGTAAGTTTCCTTCCTAAAATTAAATTTGGCAGTGCTGCACGACTAACTGAGCTCAGCCGAGAGTGGCTGCACCTTAGTGGTTGCAACTGTAGGCGAATGGAAATCAGGCAGAGGTGGACCTGGAGTTCATTGTCAATACATCAGACATATGTTGAACCTGTGCACAGACTTACTACGGTGCTCACTTGCAGGGGACGTAGGCAAATAGATATCAGGCAGAGGTGAACCTGGAGTTCATGGTCAATCCATTGGACATATGTCAAACCTGTGCACAGACTTACGATGGTCTGCAAATCTCTCGTATTTGGATGCCTCCCGACCGTCACTAGAGACCTCGTTGATGCTCTGGGCCATTGGCACAAATGCTGGCATCCCCGAGAGTGTCCTTGTCAGCATCTCACACTGTTAATTTACAAAGCTGTGTAACATGATCATGTAGTTAGAGGGGTTGTGGATGGCGGAAGGAGTCAGAATATGTACTCTGGATTCAGCGTGGTGGCTAGAGAACATGTTAGCATTATGACATAAACTGGCACGATGTCCGTGAGTGTGGTCATACCTTGGCTCATGGTTGACAAGATGGTGATCGCTGTGTGGATGCTTACCCATCCACGGAGCTCCAGAGCTCCAGTGAATCTTATCAAAAGGCCAAAACTCAGAAGACCGACATCAACCGTGATGTCACACTGTGTGTAACTGTGTTTGGATCATGTTTCTCCTTCCTGCTCTTTTGCTCTTTCTCCATCACTCCTTCATTCTTATCACCTTTCCTTATCTCACTACTAGCATATTAACCTCTTAACCTCTACATTAATGTCATCACAAGAGTATCCCGATGCTTTGTGCTCCTGTCAGCTTTCGTCGGCTTTCGGGTTGCCTAGGCTTTCGGCTAAGGCATTAGGTAAGGACCAATCTTCTCCATGAAATACCATTTCATTTTTGAACTAGTTCAGGATGGGCCTGTGACTGGCGAATCGCGTTGCGTGTGCGGTCGACTATTGAATGTTCACAAGCATAACATTATCCAATCTGATATTCCAGAACAGCAGTAAGTGAGGAACTGGCAAGCTGCCCTCCGATACTTACTCACTTCATCCGGGATTTCTGCCTCTCCATTGTGTCCTACATCTTTCTCTTCAGTGTCCAGTCCAATGCCCTAAGATAGATGTCACTTAGTCTCAGCTAACCATAAGCGCCCGTGGCAGCCACTGCAGCAGCCCGACTTCTGTCCTCGACACACAACATTTTAAGACAAGATGTCACCATAGAATTGATTAGAATACAATGAAGTACAATGCTATGGAATCAGTTTTGATAATTATAATCTCAACCAAAAGTTATGGGGCCAAACTTTTTTTATTGCACCAAAATCTCCCAAACAGCTTCCCCAGTAGCTAGAGCACATCATGTATTTTCAGAGTGGCCAAATTGGCCGCTTACATAAGCAATCCGGCAATTCCCGAGAGGCTTCCACCATCCACAAAAGAACTCATAGAGCCTACCCAGTGCATCTAAAAGCCTTAATTTTGTCTTATATGGCACCTAGGAAGGCTGGAGTAAAGAGAAGGCTGAAGCATTTGGGTCTCCATGCTGTCAAGGTGCCATCTAATGCTTGTAGTCAACTGAGTCACAAGTGACTGTGACTGCTGTATAGTTTCAGACTCAAAATGGGAAGTGCCCTCAGTGTCTGTGGATTCATTTGCAGATTCATTGGAAGTTCAAAATGAAGCTCAATTACTCACATTTATTTCCAAAATGAATGACAGTATGAATCAATCCATGAAGTCGGCCACTTGCTCCTCAGTCCTGGCGGTACAAGTGACTTGGAAACACCATGCCTTGCACTAAGACCACTCATGCCAAAAATACGAAGCAAAATAAAAGCCCTCTGGTAGTAGGACCACAGATATACCAAACGGGGTTTTGACCTCCACCATATTGGCCGTTTAAGCGCCCGTTAACCCTAACCCAATGCTGATATAATGGGCGCTTATGGTTAGCTGGGACTAAGTGATGCCTATCTTACATCTTTCTTTTCAGCCTCTAGTCCAATGCGCCTTGCCTCTTTCTCTTCGACCTCTAGTCCTATTCGACCCTTCCAGGAGGCATTACAGGTGCAGGCCAGGGTGACTGCCGGAAATGCTAATGAGAGATGGAACTCCAGTGCTGCGCAGGCTCGCGCTGTCGGTTTACTTTCGGAAATAGATCCAAAAGACAGTGGGTAGCGGTGTCGTTGTTGCACGGCTACTTACACTGGTGTTCGGCTCAGTGCGCTTTGCTATCAGCAGCAACAAAGGTAGAACAAAGACAAAGATGAGGACGTAGCAGTGACGAAGATGATGACGTAATACGCTGACGTAAGCGTAGACGAGATACAACAGCAAATGTCACGTGATTGACAAAGCTGGCCTTGATGTAGACGTAGTAGTAGTAGTAGACTTAGAAGACTTAGACTTGAGACTTAGACGAGTGAATCCAACTGATAGAGGTGAATTGGGGTACACTAAGGCGAAACAGGCCTTATATACATGAGCAGAACAACAAACGATGCGAGTATGCCATACAACGATGTCGTCGACAGCAGACAGGAGAAATGACCAACGGCGAGAGGCAGAAAACCAAAATAGGAAGGTGGTTTGTAAGGAAATGGAAAAATGAGTCAGGTGGTCGAAGAAATGAGGGGAAATATGGCAGCGAATTTGAAATAGAAGCCAGAAATAGAATAGAAGTGAGTCATAGACAATAGACCATGTGGAACAATTGGAAATAGAAGTACAGCCAAGAAGCGAGTGAGTCAGGTGATGAAAATGAGTCATAGCTGTCCAATAGGATTCCAGTTGCTTGTCAAATATCTCCGAAGATGAGTAAGTGAGTCATGTGACTTGATGACGACTCAGAAACATGTGAACCAATCACGACACTTGGATACGAATTTCCTCCAGAGAGGGAACGAAGACGAGCCCTTCTTGACGAAGTCCTTAGGCACATAACCGTAGCAAATCTCTGTTCCTGGTCCGTGCTCTTTGATGTACCAGTTATTCCTGAGGACGATACGATGCCAAACCATTCACTGGTTTGAAGTTTGGGTCAAAACCGATGACGTAGAAGGGAGCATGGAAGGTTTGATCGAATACCCATACGCAATCGTGAATGTGATAAGGAGGATATGAGGGGAATATTCAGTATGGGCCTTCAGGGGATTCGACATATAGGGGATAGTACCGACGATGTGCAACTTGTGGAGGAGGACTGGAAAAATGAACATCAAGGGGAGAACGCCGACTAGGAAGTTCAACGCGTGGTCCAACGTGTATGTCTGGCTTGGCGGTCATCTGAAACGAATCATGGGACATGGTGGGCGGCAATGCTGGATGGCATATTGAAAATAGAATTGATGAAAAATAGAATGAGTGTGGAGATGATGTGTCTGGCAGACTGGAGGTAGCACAGCAGATGATGGTCTGGCGAAAGCTGATGATGATAGGCGCGTGTGCAGTGAGCGTCTTTTGTAGTGTAGTAGGCGCTGTCGAGTATCATGCTTGTCAGCACAACAAACGTGGCTGCTGCACACCAAGGTCAAAGTCATACAGTGACTCATACTTGTGTCTGGCGTGGCAATGGCACTCATCACCTGTATCCAGGACTGCAAGAAATCTGACTTTCCCAAGAGCAGGGAAGCAGTTCACAGGTGGACTCAAGCAGCATAAGGTTTCTCACCGGTATATTACCCTTTAGTGTGCATCACATGGTTCTCAATTATTCTTAAGTTTGCTCATATGTCTGGTCTGGGGTGAATAGGTGCACCCCTGCGGCTGCCTGAACGAGACAACTACTCCTGTCAGCCACTTCCATTTCCTCATTGATCAACTTCCACACCTTGTCAATTGTCTCAATTTGGTGAATCTAATGTGACTATTGATGTTCGCAGTGAAGAAGGAGATAACCCGATTTGGGGTCTCTTTCATGTGTG
>MU134523.1:135702-145949 GCA_015039355.1 Ramaria rubella
GCCGACGTGGTCAATGATCAGTACGGGGTAGAGGGGTCCTGTAGGTTGCAACACGACGTGTTTCGGTGGAGAGCGGTTGGTTACTACTTAGTGGATAACTCCCACCACGAGATCCATGGTGACGCAGCGTCACCAATTTTTTGGTCAAGGGTAGGTATGTGCGACAGCCAAATGAAAGCCTTTATCTAGGTTTTCTGTCACCCATCGCCACAACAGCAACGTACCGATGAATGTGACCACAAGCCGAGTCACGCGAAACGATAGTCGTCGTTGTTTTCATCTTGTTCCTGCTTCTACTACTGCATCGTCACTGCTTCTACTACTGCATTATGCGACTGCATTCGCATGTGCTCTATGTTGTCGTTTACAGTGGACTAACTGTTTCGACCGGAACTACATCTGCATCCTCATCATCATCTGAATCTTCTGAATCTGAACTCTGAATCTGCTCACTTAGGTTGACTTTCTCCACTTAACCCCATGTGATTCCGTTTTTGTCCGGAATATATGTACTCGTCTTGTTGTTTGCTACGCTCATACGGTATGTTGCTACAGCAGCTGTCGTCTGTCCTCTTTACTGATTGTCGCTCTCCGTCTTTTGGTTTTATCCTTCTACCAAACATTCCTTTACCTTTTTACTCAGTCCACCAGCTTCTTTACTTATCTTTTACACCGTCGCTTAAACTTTATCTTCGGTCTTTATCTTATCTTCACTCAGTGTCTGTTATCTGGTACACCTTGTTAACCTTATCTTCATGTCGGTTCTTCGCTCACTCAGTACACTTCTTTTACTCAGTATCGGTAGGTTATCCTAAGGTCAACGAACAGTTTATAGAGGCTTCTACTCATTCACTCAGTACACTGAACTACTGCTGAGTCTTTGTACACTTGGTTAGTGCTGTGAACCTATACTTAAAGGAGGTCTCTCCCTTGCTTCTGCTCAGGACGAACTGCTTCAGGAATCCGTGTATTGGCATCGTTTAGAGACAAGGACCAGGTACGAGAAACTACATGGTCAATAAGGACTCCTGCTATGCTACGGTTGGTAAGTGACCAAGCTTCAAACCCAGTTTTGGCTACTGCATCTTCCCTCGTACCTTCCAAACTAGCTTATGGGTATACGTTAGCACTTACGCTATTCCTCCTATACTCCCCTTATGAGCCTTACCTGGAAGTCCTCTAAACTGTATATCTCCTATCATGGCTACTACACGCTGAACACCTCCTCCTGACCTGTTTACTTGTAGTTCCCCTCTTGCAGTTGATCCTTCAAGTTACACACCAGGTTGCACATACAGACCGAACCGTCAGTAGACTTTGCTTAGTACCCTACACCACCGCCGTTACGACCTACCGTATAACTTTTATCTTAGCTACTTTTTATCTTACTCACACCTCTACTACACAGACCGTCTGACCTCCATCGTGTCGTCTACTACCAGACCGTTTTCGACTACTCCTATCCACACACACGTCACTCGCAGAAAACATCACATCATCCACGACAGCTCATAGTACGAACAGTTAAGGGACAGGCTTCGAGAAGTTTTAGTTTCCAGAAAACCGCCTGGTATAGCCTGTGTGAATGTGTAGGTTTACCGAGAAATACAGCGGTTTGTCGAACCCTGTATGAGAGGTTTAGTTTTGGCCGGGGTCAAGTTGTAGACAACAGTTACCTTAGTGATAGAGTAGGAGACTGTAGTTCTTTAAACATTGTTCCGAGGTTGGACGTTGTAAACTGTTATTAGTGAGCGTGGAGTTGTTTATAGTGTCTCAGAAGCGGTACCACTGAAGACTAAGTCTACTTTGTATACATACACGTGTTATATTTTCCAGTTTTTCAAATTCGCTGAAACAGTTCTTAATAAACGCTGGTTACTTCTATGGTAGTGTTGTCAAAGCCAACGTCACCCGAGTCTTCAGTTTAAGCTTACGAGTCAGGTAAGTTTTCGAACCCCGATGTACTTATCCAACTTTCTCCTTCAATTCTAAACGGAAAACCTTCCTAGTAGAAAAAGTCTATTATTATGGCTGCTCGCCCCTCTGATCATACATTTATTACAAGTGGCGACATTGTATAAGGGTACATAAAACACTATGTACAAAACACTAACGTTCAATCTAGACGTCTCTGGTTATTTTAATTAATGTAACAAAACAAAAAGGAGAACATGAGTTCTTGCCGTACCGTCGTCTGTAACGAACATGTAACGTAATGAATATTGAATTACCATTGTTGTTTGCAACTATGTCTGGAACTACAACGCTTGCCTAGAACACCACTTTAGTAGCCATAGATTGACCTAAGTCTGGGTACCCTTCTCGGTTGGATGACATACCGTGTTATCACTGTGAAGTTATCGGAGGTGACATATAGGACCATTCTAATGTTTCCTGTGCTCACCTCTTTAATAGATATCTTCCCAATCTTCTGTCACAGTATGGACACCTCGAGTGGTTTTTTACAAGTTTTAAGTTCACGGTGATCATGTCCCCTTTACTTGGGTTTCTTCACACTCTGTTTATGTTGATGGTAACCGTCGGTGTATGTGGAACTTAGTGTCTGATAGCTAGGGTTCCTGTTTGTTATGGCATGTAGTAGTAACTGTAACGCTCTGGTGGATGGCCCCCGTCTGAATGTGACAAGTTACATATACATCGTGATAACGTATCGAGTCCGGTTCATTGCTATGTGTATGAATCTCTGAAGCTACTCGTCTGCAAGTACGTTTTCAACCTGTGAATGAATCTCGTCCTCCTGCTTTCCAACGTTCTTGAGTTGAACTTCTGCCTTCTCACCACCTTTCCCTATACATCTCTTCTTTATCTATAATTGTAGATGTGTCTATCTACTATGGATCGTGTTCTTTTAGGTATGGACAATTCCTTGCTACGAATTGAATTACCGCTTTCTATTTAGACCTATGTGTTTATCATTCTTAGGTGTAGGTCCCTGCTACTACCTCTTTTATGTTACCATTTGTTAACCTATGCTTTTTAAACTAGTCCTATTACTAGGACTGTGCTTAGGAACACGTAAAAGTCTAACCTTCAGTGGAACGTTCGTTCCATTGTACGGTATTCGTGTGACATGCGGAGAGGTACGTTAACAATTAATGTTTCTGTCTTTCCCTATTTTTGATAGTATGAATCGAGAGAACGTGCTGAGGGGATCACGTTTTCTGTAAGGAGTATTACCTCTTACAACAAGGCTAATAACCTACAAACGCTCGACGTATGTGACGAGAAGTCTGACTCCAGAACGTTCCATGGGTCGAGGTGGAGCCGCTGTACGCAGTGGGAGCTCTATTAAGTTCCGACTCAGAGTAGTCAACCCGTTCGACGACTCGTCCAGTCAAGTCAGTCTGAAGAATTCTAGTCTGTAGTATGGTTAGCTTAGAGCATCGTAAGACGACACAAACTGTGTTGACTTACCCGTTGTAACCACCTCTTGGACTCGGTCTACCAAGTCCCAACGTACTCCGTGTTGTACGTAGTCGACTAGGAGGTCTGTCGCTTTTGTAACAGTATCAGGTCGCTAGAGTAGTCCGAGTAGCGCCGGTCGGTTCCTAACTTTAACTAGGCAGGCAGGATGCCATACGATACCTCGAAACTGGTTTGTGTTGGAACCGGCTGCATAAGTCGACGAGTCGTTCTTGACACACTACAACAGAGTGATGGTCCCTATAATATGTTAATATGTATAATCATTGAAACAAATAGCACGTACCTCAGGAACTAAGTACAATATATATAACAAGTCCATCTCAGGAAAGCCCCACAAGGTTGCAGAGGGGACCCTGGTCTGCAGTGCTGTGGCAGAACATACCATGATATTTCTCTCGTCACGATGAGATAGCATGCATATGAGAATGGTGGAAAGCTTGTCCAAAACCTGGCATCCATCCTGCCAGACATCCAATGATTCCACGGCATGTGCTTCTCCAGCTCGGAGCATGCTGTAATCCATGCCGGTTGCGAATGACTCCAACAGTTGCTCCGAAAGATATTGCGTCTCCAGGTGATTTATGATGGCTGAAATGAGCTCATCAATGGTGAAGCACTCTTTGGAGAAACCAGTTAGTACTGCATAAGTAGAAGGCGCTCCATTTCATTTGACACCGAGCAGAATCATGGTGGACCGGCAGTTGTCTGAATCCTCGATCAAGAGGGTGCACGTGTGACTTCTGAGCTGGATACTAAGCACGCGCAAATCCTCTGACAAAGGCCAGTGATCATCTGTGAGATCTGTAGGGTTAGCTGTTGAGAATAAGAGGTTGTATTGTATCATCCCAAATTTGTACCAAGGTGGCATAAGGGTGAACTGGTTGCTGTATTGGCTTCATTATTAGTAGATCATTAAAAACTGACAAAGAGTTACATACCTCTCAACTGCCCCTCCTCCGTGTGGTGCTCACTCTCAGGGGATGTAGGCGAATAGATATCAGGCGGAGGTGAACCTGGAGTTCATGGTCAATCCATTGGACGTATGTTGAACCTGTGCACAGACTTACTATGGTCTGTGAATCTCTTGTATTTGGATGCCTCCCGACCGTCACTAGAGACGTCGTTGATGCTCTGGGCCATTGGCACAAAATGCTGGCATCCCCGAGAGTGTCCTTGTCAGCGTCTCACACTGTTGATTTACAAAGCTGTGTAAGATGATCATGTAGTTGGGGGGGTTGTGGATGGTGGAAGGAGTCAGAATATGTACTCTGGATTCAGCGTGGTGGCTAGAGAACGTGTTAGCATTATGACATAAACTGGCACGATGTCTGTGAGTGTGGTTGTACCTTGGCTCATCATTGACAAGATGACCCATCCACAGTGCTCCGGAGCTGTGGTGAATCTTATCAAAAGGCCGAAACTCAGAAGACCGACATCAACCATGATGTCACACTGTGTGTAACTGTGTTTGGATCATGTTTCTCCTTCCTGCTCTTTTGCTCATTCGCTCTTTCTCCATCACTCCTTCATTCTTATTGCCTTTCCTTATCTCACTACTAGCATATTAACCTCTTAATCTCTACATTAATGTCATCACAAGGGTATCCCAATGCTTCACGCTCCTGTTGGCTTTTGGGTTGCCTGGGCTTTAGGCCAAGTCATTTGGAAAGAACCCATCTTCTCCATGAAATACTGTTTTGTTTTTAAACTAGTTCAGGATGGTCCTGTGACTGGCGAATCGTGTTGCATGTGTGGTCAACTATTGAATGTTCACGAGCGAGGGAATGAGAACATTATCCGATCTGATGTTCCAAAACGGCAGTAAGTGAGGAACTGGTGAGTTTCCCTCCGATACTTACTCTCTTCATCCAGGATTGTCGCCTCTCCGTTGGGTCCTACAGCTTTCTCTTTGGTGTCCAGTCCAATGCGCCCTACATCTTTCTTTTCGGCCTCTAGTCCAATGCGCCCTGCCTCTTTCTCTTCAACCTCTAGTCCTATCTGACCCTTCCAGGAGGCATTACAGGCACAGGCCAGGGTGACCGCCGGAAATGCTAATGAGAGACGGAACTCCAGCGCTGTGCAGGCTCACGCAACAAATGTGGTCGCTGCACGCCAAGGTCAAAGTCATATGGTGACTCGTACTTGTGCCTGGTGTGGCAATGGCACTCATCACCCATATCTGGGACTGCAAGAAATCCGACTTTCCCAAGAGCAGGGAAGCGGTTCACAGGTGGACTCTAGCAGCATAAGGTTTCTCGCCAGTATATTACCCTTTAGTGTGCATCACATGGTTCTCAATGATTCTTAAGTTTGCTCATATGTCTGGTCTGGGGCGAATAGGTGCACCCCTGCAGCCGCCTGAACGAGACAACTACTCCTGTCAGCCGCTTCCATTTCCTCATTGATCAACTTCCGCTCCTCATTAATCGTCTCAATTTGGTGAATCTAATGGTGACTGTTGATGTTCACAGTGAAGAAGGAGATAACCCGATTTGGGGTCTCTTTCATGTGCGAATTTCAAGTCACTTAGCCAAGATGGGGACAGTGATGGAGCAATCTCAGACTCATCATGGCATCCTCTCCCTCCCCTGGCGTATTCTCAAACCAGGGAACTTGTCTCGGGGGATGCGCAAGTACGATGCAGCGACATTGCAACCCCACAAGTTCACGGTGAACACACTTCAGCGATGGGCCAAAGATATTGTCCCGATATCACAAGGACGCAATTTGTTATTTATTGGTAGGTCTTACCAATATCATTGAACACCTCTAAACATCTATACACAACACCCCATCATCAAAAGCTCGCAGGTTGAATCTCGGATTTTGTCCCTGGTTTTGACAGCAGCACACACCTCTGCTTTGCAGAGTGCGTAATGCCGAGTGATGGCAATTGGGCAGCTGATATTATGAGTGGTACGTGCGAGCCTGCCTGCACAGGCAACAATGGGTCCTCCCAGGTGTGTAGTATTCTTTTTATGCTATCTACTCTATCATTAACAAAGTTTGACTCCAGCCCTCTGCTATACATGTTTTGACACACCCTGCTGTCGTCACTGGATGCCCCGATCCTTCTCCCTCACCTGTGAATTCTCTGTTGCTGCCGCCATCAGCAATCCCACTCATTCTTTCCCCCTTCCTCCTTCAGTTCAGTCAGCCTCTGCCATCGAATATCTGGCACAACCTGCTCCCATCAACATTCCCGCTCATTCTTCCCATATTCTGGCCTCTCAGCCTGTACCTTCATCCCCCGGTCAGACTGCTGGTTCAGCACAGGTTCTTATTAACGCTTCCGTTGACTCACCCATGCAGTCTGTCCTTCCTGCACAATCCACTGCACATGTCCATGCTCCTGTCCTCCCTCACGCCCACGCTTCCTCTCAGCTTCCTTTGGCAGATCAACCTGGGACCCAGTCCCAGCTCAACCTATTGGCCTATGCTGCCACGCGAGTTTCTGCTCCCGCCCAGTCTCCTCGCTACATGTTTATATCCTCGGAGGACAATCCAGACATTAAATGGGTTAGTGTGATGCAGTGGCACAAAGACTGCCACCTCTGCATTCAAGATCTGATTTGGAATGCTTCCGGCTCTAACCTAAGTGGCGCGAATGTTGATGCGGTCGCTAATGGGTTATTTTCTGCTCTTCGTGATCATATCTTAGGCAAGGAACCCAAACGGGAAGTTATTGATGTGGACGCTGTTGATGATCCGTTCACAAGTGAATTCCTCACAATTCATGGATTACTCATGGCAGACACGCACTTTAGAGTGTAAGTTTCCAAACGCAATACTACCATCTTCCTTTCTCATTGCCTTTTAGGGGCCATGGGTTAGGTAATGGCATCGAGTGTGCGGTTTACGACGACCTTTTTGCAACCAAGCTTCTCACCTCCCCTTACTGGGTGCAGGTTAATTCATACCGGTCTATCTCTCTCTTTCCAATATTCTCCCTGAACAACGCCCCTCTCACTGAAATTGAGACCTGGGGTGCACTCACGGCCATTTACATCCTTCACTTCGGATTATTACCCCCCTCTGTTTCACCATTTCTTATATTAACTATACTTTGTGGTGTTAACTCACTCCTTGACATTGATTTTGTGCATTCATTAGATCCCCAAATTTTGAACACCCTTCACAAATGGTGAGACGACTCCAACCCCAGAGTTACATTCACAACTCATATATACAGTGTCAGGACTGCTTTCCATGGAGGTGTGTGCCCTTCATTTTTTTTTGCTTTTGTTGGTTTTTTATTGATTTTGTTTCTGCAGCCCAGACAAATTATGGAGCCTTGTCATCATATTGCAGAGGGTGGGCATAATATGCACTCGGCATTTATGCTTCGTCTGGTGCAAGTGCTCCTGCTGCGTGATGACCAATTCCGAAGCAATGCTCATCCCCACTATCTAGCCTTCAAATGTGGTTTCAATATCAAATTCTCAGAAGGACTATACATGTGTCAGGTAATTTTGACTCCAACTCGACCAGACCTAAACCTCACTTGCAGCAGTTTTTCAATGGAAGCGTCAAAACCCTCATACATTGAATGGCCAATCGGGAGCTGAACGACCTTCAAGACTGGATTGATTCCCTCATGTGGCCGTCTGATGTTAATTTCGAGGCAATAAAAAAAGTTTGTCCTTTCTACTTGCTAATGTTTAATGGTATCCCTGATATTTATGAAGGTTTTTCAAACAAATTTTCACTTATATATCATTGGGGTAAGACACCTGACACATCATGTGCTTGCTTCTCATGTCAACGCAGACATATGGCGTCGTGACACAGGTGATGCGCTTCTACGTGCACGTTCATTCCATCGCATGGTCATGGGATCCTCTTTGATTCCGACTGACCCTATGTGGGCTATCTCGATGAGTGTTTTATGTTTCTATTTTATTTGGCGTTGACATGTCCAATGTGTCCACTGGCAGTTTCTATTTTCTGATTGCATCCCTAACTCTTCTGGTCCCAAGCCAGAAGTAAGTTTAACACATTCACATTGTTGCTGGGCTGATATTGTCTTTGACAGCTCATTCTGCCACTAGTGGTTCATTTGTGCACCAGTGAGGTCAAGGTGATCCTCACCAAACTGATGGTCAACATGCTACTCGAGAGACCTGACGATCGACATCCCAGGGAATTGTATTTTTTTGATGCTTGGATGCACCTCCAGTTTGCGCTTGCTGATAGCAGGGAGTTTTCTGCATTCTAATAGTTCACCCCACTAGCCTTTTAATATCATAACCGAGGCAGATTACTTATCATGTTATGAAAGCAGATACCAACTTAATAATTAAATTCACTGTAGATGATAACATTCAACTATATGCCATGTCCTGATTTGTCCACCTTTTTGATAGTCCAAACACGCAGCAAAACTTTGCCAAAGCTCACAATGCCTGTGAGATCATCCAGGAAGTCAGGCACACCAGCTGCACAAACTGATATGCTAGGAAAGAATAGAACATGGTGAGCTGCACAATATCCCTGTGGAAACCCAAAACTCACATGAAAGAACAAATGAATGATGAAATAGCACATAGAAGCCCAGCCAACTGAAACAGCAAGGTTTCTTTCGTCCCCATGAGAACACCCACTATACCGAACATTGCGCTAACCAGCCTCCCGATGTTCAGGGTCATAGGAGATGTCAAAATCTCCAGGAGAGTGTGCCTTGGAGTCCTGAGCACCACATTCAAGGTCAAGTGTGGCAGCCATTTCACATGCCCAAGGAGGTCGGATCTGGCTTCGCAAAGAGAAATAGTCACACTGTACCCAGAATTGTACTGAAGGTGAGCCTCAATAGCAACTGCTGAAAATACCGGGATTTACACTCACCCAATCCTGCAGATAATCGAGATCAGATCGAAAAGAATAGCAGAAATCCTGCACGGCGACAATGTCCCGATCTTCAATAACACTCCACCGATACCAAAAACTACAGACATTGCAATCCTCAACTGTCCTGGCATGCTTCCTAAAATCGTTCCTGCACCCTTGTAGCTCCTCGCCAACATGCCAAATATTACCTCTGACCCCAATCCCAGTGTGTGTCATGATCTCCCCAACAAGTCAGATAAATTATTTTCTGAATATGACAGTCTGAATGACCACAAAATCAGCTAAGTCACTTGAATATTCAGGAGATATGCCACTGACCGCGCACTCAGGGCAATGGACAACGAGTCAAAGACGGTCGTGGCGATAAGGCAAGGCGTGGTAGCCCGGAGCCTCAAAGACGCTCCTACCATGCCTGAGAGCACACACAACAATCTTGTAGTGAGAGACTTGATGTTAGTTGATTGCATTGCAGTGTGTGTTGACAACAACAAGTGTCTCACTGTCCTGGTTTACTTGTCGGAAATAGAATCCAAAAGACAGTGGGTAGCGGTGTTGTCGTTGCATGGCTACTTACACTGGTGTTCGGCTCAGTGCGCTTTGCTATCAGCAGCAACAAAGGTAGAACAAAGACGAAGACGATGACGTAGCAGTGATGATGATGATGACGCAATACGCTGACGTAAGCATAGACGAGATACAACAGCAATGTCACGTGATTGACAAAGCTGGCCTTGACGTAGACATAGTAGTAGTAGTAGACTTAGAAGACTTAGACTTAGACTTAGACGAGTGAATCCAACTGATAGAGGTGAATTGGGGTACACTAAGGCGAAACAGGCCTTATATACATGAGCAGAACAACAAACGATGCGAGTATGCCATACAACGATGTCGTCGACAGCAGACAGGAGAAATGACCAACGGCGAGAGGCAGAAAACCAAAATAGGAAGGT
>MU134524.1:0-49602 GCA_015039355.1 Ramaria rubella
CTTGATGAAGTCCTTGGGCACATAACCATAGCAAATCTCTGTTCCTGGTCCAAACTCTTTGATATCCCAGTAGTTCCTGAGTACAATATGATGCCAACCATTCACTGGTTTGTAGTTTGGGTCGAAGCCGATGATGTGGAAGGGAGCATGGAAGACAGGGTCAAATACCCAAATGCAATCATGAATGCGATAAGGAGGATAGGAGGGGAATATTTGGTATGGGCCTTCAGGAGATTTGACATATAGAGGATAGTACCAACAATGTGTGACATGTGGAGGAGGACTGGACAAATGAACATCAAGGGGAGAACATCGACTAGGAAGTTCGATGCGTGGTCCAACATGTATGTCTGGCTTGGCAGTCATCTGAAATGAATCATGGGATGTGGTGGCAGCGATACTGGATGGCATATCGAAAATAGAATTGATGAATGTAGAATGAATGTGGAGATGACGGATCTGGCAGACTGGAGGTAGCACAGCAGATGATGGTCTGGGGAAAGCTGATGAAGATAGGTGTGTGTGCAGTGAGTGTCTTTTTTAGTGTAGTAGGCACTGTCGAGTATCATGCTTGTCATCCACCCATCTCTGAAAATTTCACTGTCCTCAGTCAACTATCATTGTCAGAAGAATCGTCTAAATCATCCAAAGGAAGCTTATCGGGAGCAAGGGGAATGCCACCTCTTGAGAAGTAGGGAAGTAGACAAAAGGCTGCAATGCCTCTATTTGAAACAGTTCCATTGAGTTCCTTTAATACATAAGATCCACCTGTAGTTCTTTGAACAACTTTGAATGGTCCTAGATATCTTGGTTTTGTCTTCCTTTCTAGTTCATTTTCGACTCTTGAATTCCTAACCAAAACTAGATCTCCTGGTTTGTATTCACTGTGCCATAGACGTCACCAATACTTCTGTTCAAATTTGGCTTTGTTTTTGAATTGAGATTGATAGAGTGTGTCTGCTGCTTTGTTGATGTTGTCTGAGTGTTTAGAGAGTTGTCAAATATGGAGTGCAAGGAGTTCTTCAGTAGTGAGATTTGGCTTGAAACCAGAAACAAGATATGTCGCTTCAAGGAGGTCAAGGGGAAGGATGGGATCAACACCGTAGAGAAGATAGTAGGGAGAGAATCCTGTGGCTCTTCTAACTGTGACATGATCAGCAAAGAATGCATAATGAACATGATCTGGCCATTTCAATATTTTGCCTTCACAAGCTTTGATAAGTGCTTCTCGAATCGCAAAGTGTCCACTTTCTACAACTCCATTTGCTTGAGAATTATAAGGTGAAATGTGAATCTGAGGAATGCCATATCGTTGAAGAAGTTCATGAGTAGCACGCCTTTGAGTTCTGGACCATTGTCAGTAACAATTTCTCTGATTGCTCCATCATGAGAGATGAGTTCAAAGATGAATTGAGAAACTGCACAAGCTGTAGCATTCTTGAGCTTTTGTCCTTCTGCAGCACCTGAAAGATCATCACAAGCTGCTACAATATAGCGATAACCTTGAGCTCTTGGCATAAGCATAATGTTGAGGTAAATCTTGGAGAATAGAGTCGCAGGGGTAGAAATGGTGATAAGAATATGAACTTTGTATGTTGAATGAATTTGGCAAGAGTGGCACGAACAAACATATTGTTTGACATCAGTGAAGTAAGAAGGCCACCAAAAGCGAAGAGAAATAGTCTTAGCAGTAGAGTAGATTCCACAATGACCAAGTTTGTCATGAGCAAGTTCTAGAACATGATTGTGTCGAGGTTGTTCAAGTATAACTTGTAGTGGATGTCCTTTTGAGTGTCTCCAAAGCTTGTTATTTCTGACAAAGTATCTTCTGGCTTGATGAAAGAAGTGATGTCATTGTGAAGGGGAGGAAAATGTAGGAAGTTTGAGAGTAGTGAGGAAATCTTGGATACGTCAAAGGTGATCTTCTGCTGGTCGAGTATCTTTGACTTGATGAAAAACTTGCCACCCATCTCTGTGATCAATACAGTCAAGGATGGCATAAGTGTCTCCTGAACGTTCCAATAAATAATTAGCTTCTGCTATCCATTCATAATCTCGTTGTTCTTATTTTCATCCTATGTCATAATCATCATCTTCTTCTTCTTCGTCATCTTCTTCTTCAACATCCAAGTCGTCTTCTGCAGGTCTTCGATGAGAGAGTCCATCTGGGCTTTTGTGTAGAGTAGCTGAAACATGTTTGAGTTTGAAATCAAAGAGAAGAATACCCTCTATCCAGCGATTGAGAGTTGCATTTGGCTGAAGATCTGGACGGTTGATCATTTGGCGAATGTACTTGGCAACAGTTTCAATGAGGAGATTCTTGATACCAGCGAGATGAATTCTTGAATGATGAAGGGAGCGATAGAGACCATAGAGTTCTAACTTGGGCTGACTGTATCTTGATTCTTATTCATTGATAGGAAGTGAGCCATATCATACTGGTCTTCTTTGATTGTTTTTGTCAAGCTGGAAGATGATGAACCTGATAGCAATGATGGAAGTGTCAACTGCAAGAATGACAAGTTGTCCTGATTTATAGTCGATGGTGATGAGGGCAGGAGAATGTGCAACAGCTTGCTTGAGAGCATCCATAGCTTCTTGTCAATGTTCATTCCATTTGAAAGGAACAATCTTGCGAGTGAGTTCAGTGAGTGGTCTTGCAAGTGCTGAATAATTCTTGATCCAAATACATGATGTACCACAAAGTCCTAAAAATCCACGAACTTCAGTTGTATTCCTTGGAGTAGGCCACTTGAGAATTTTGGAGATAGTAGAGTGATCTGGAAGTCGTCCTTCATATGTGACTCCTTGACCAACAAGTAAAACATCAGGTCAAGCAACTTGAGACTTCTTTGGAGAGATAGTTGCACCACATTCTGCAATTTGATGTAGGATTCAATTGACAATGATGGTGTGTTCCCCAACAAAATGACGAATGCCTGAGTTTTCTGGAATAGTCTCATAAGATCCATCTGGCTGTTCGTATCGAGTAGGAGGGCCTTTGATTCCAAGATCGTCAATCATAACACCAACATTATCAGGGATTTCATCTTGTAGAACAAAGACAGTGCAGTTCTGGAATTCGGCAGAGGAATTGGTATAGCCTTGAGGTAGACTTCAATATGGCATAAGTCCTAGTGGAGTTTGGAATGAAGTGAGATCACGGCTCTTGGGGTGAATACGTCTGGCATCATAGTATGAAAAGAGATCGAAAACAGAATAGATGGAGTGTCCAGTGAAGGGAACAACAAATGAGTCAATGACTGGAGGGAGTCCTGCGTCTTTGATAGTAATGCCATTGAGTGTTCAAAGGTCGATGATGTGTCATAAACCACCATCTTTCTTTCAAGTGTAGAACATAGCAGATCTGTATGAGGCTTGACTAGGCTCATAAACTCCAGATTCAATTTTGCCTTTTGTGAGCTTGACGACTTGTTTGAGGTAGGCTGGAGGAATAGGGATTTGGGGATTAGCCCAAGGGATGTGGTCAATAACAGGCATGATGTAGTCAGAGAAGTAATCCGAGCGAAGTGTTCCTCTTTCCAAATAGCCATATCCTAAGACTCTTTGGTTATTTGTGAATACCATTGTCATAAGCTTTTCTTTTTCAGGCCATAAGAAACCATCAGGATTGATATTGAGGATCTTGAGGCGTTCATGAGTGAGTTTTGGAGTGGGAATGAAGTCAGGTGGATTGGGTGATAGTACAGGAAAGTTGAGAAGGGGATCATTGGGAAATCTTCAAGTTACACAAGCATCTTCAGGGAAAACAGCTGGAACCAGGCAAATTCTTCAATGTACAGGCTTGTATTTTCTGTTGGCGAAAGTAGAACTTGTTTTTGGATTTTCTTGATTTTCTTGAGGAGAGGAGACATTCCAAATCATGAGAGTTGAACCAGCATATATAGGACTTGAAGAGAGAGACGAGAAAGGAGAATTTGAGATTGGAGGATGGGTATATGGTAGTTTAAAGTCATCTCGGACTGAAGGAGGTACTATTCTTGATCTGAATGTAGATGTGGATGATGATTGTGAGGATTTCCAAAAAAAAACCTGTTGTCATGATTGTTGTCTTCTGAATTATGTTTAGCAGGAATAGCACAAAGTTCCCAAATATTTCTGTCAGTATTGTCTCAACGACAGAGATAAGTTCCTTCTTTTCTTTCTTCGATGCTAATACAATTTCGACATTGCCAAGGTCATCCTAGAAGAAGAGAGAATTCAACTCTGCCACTGACCCAAGGATCTGTTGTAGTGACGAGATTTCCTGTGCTGAGATTGACATTGTGAATATGTCCTTCAAGGGGAGTAGTGTGCTGTCCAGTGTCATGCATAAATGAAGTGGCTGAAAGATCCATAGGTATTTGAGTCTGATTGGCAACTTCACATGATATGATGTCGAGTTTTGACCCAGAATCGATGAGAGTATTGACTGAGTGTCCTGTATCAAAGCTCATGTGAATGGAGATGAGTCTAGCTTCACGAGGACGATAGCACATTGGAGGATTCATGCCCATATTGTTAACCATAGCAGTGTCAATGTCGATATTGCTGTCTTGAGTGTAGAGCGTAGGACGAGTGAGCTGCAGATAATCCAAAATCTTTCTTGACGTAAACAGTGATGAGCCTAGTACTTCTCCGAGTTTGACAGTGATAGGTGAGTCCAAGATTTTGTCAACTAAGGTGTCAACATTGAGGTTGCGCTGAAGTTGTGACTGAGGTTTCGTCAAAGGAGATGAAGGAGTAGTGACTGGAGCTGGTGTCTTGGAGGTCTTGGGAGCTGTCAAAGGTTTCATTGATGATTTCAATGGCTTAGCATCCCTGGGAGGTCCAAAACGAGAAGAAGTTGTAGGAGGTGTAGGCTGTGAGACATCTTCCATGATTTGATCATCGTCATCTGGATCAAAAGGGAGGGGAGGAATGTTGTAAGGAGTAACCTTAGGAATAATATTCTCTTTGTCTGCCGATGATGATGGAGTAGGAGACTGTGATGCATCAGGAAGAGGGGATATAGTTGCCTGAGAGGGGACTGCCAGAGTAGATGACGTGTCTTGAGCTTTTGGAGCAAGCTTAGGGTGAGGAGGAGGATAAACTCCATCGAATCTTGTCTTCTTCCTATCACTTTTTCTCTCATCACGTGGTCATGAGACAGGATTGGTATACTGTGCATAGACCTTGCCACTGTCGCTCTCTGAATAGTCTGAGTCAGCTGCATATATTTCTGGAGGTGCCATGATTAGATTGGTGGTTGCAGGACGATCAGAATTTTTCCTGAGTTGGAGAGCTAGTTCTCGATTGATGGCAGATAAAATGGTTTCTGAGCCATTAGGAAGGATGTCTGAACCATCTGGCCATGTGATGCGACCTGAATCATTTCAAGCTATTGTGTTAGCAGCAATCATTGTGTCAGCTTGATGGCATCATCGAGTTCCATGTCCTTTTTCAAATAGCATTCAAACGAGCTAGAATTAGCCTGTTGCGATTGACTCGAGGAGGATGTATTGGTGCAAGGGCGAGTTTCACTTGAGCATTGGGAGGGCTTTGGAAGAATATTGACCATAATGGGTGCTTTGTGACAATTTGAAAATAAAGAGAGTAGTAGTTGGGGTTACTGATGTTCATGCGAGCAAGCTTGTCGATGAGATCTGCAACTTCGTCAGTTTCATTCTGGGATGAGCCATTGGGTTTAGAAGTTGAAGATGATGGAGTAGAAGTCAAAGTAGGAGGGGAAGGGGCTGGGGAAGCTTTCTTGGACTTGGAGGTTGCCTTCTTCTTCTTTTTCTTCTTGTCATCATCAGAATCACTGTCATCATTGTCTGATGAGCCACTCTCCTCTTCATCTGAATCTTCTGCTTCTGAAACAAGACCATCTGAGTCAGATTCATCATCGTAGAATCTACCAAGGTCGAAGACATGTTCTGCAGCTTTGACTACAATGTTGATTTTGAAGGGGACAGATCTGTCAAGTGCAGCATTTTCCTGGAGCATTCTGTCTTCAAGTTCTCTCACATAGATTTTGAAATACCATGCCAGAAGTATCTTTCATAGGCACTGTCACTGATCTTGGAGTGATTGAGTAGCCAGCCTGCAATGCAAGTGAACTTCCTTTGATAGTGATGGAAGTCATAGAGATTTCAAAGGACCCTGTGACGATACTTGGTAGTAAAGTTCTCTAGATCTTTCTCTTTAAAGTGTTTTGATGTCTGGTCATGGTCATATAAGACTCTGAGCTTGGCATCAAATGTGGTCCAGTTCTTCTGATGGAATTTTTTTACGCCTTCGATGACCTGTCGTACCAATTGCTTGACATAGAGAGGAAGTTGTTCGAAGCGGTCTTCATTTGTTAAACCATATGCATCGGAAAGTTCTGCAAAAGTTTTAAGGAAGGTGGCAACTTCATCATATTGGCTGGAAAATCTCTTGGGTGCATAACAAGAGTGAGGGGAAGGGAAGTCAAATTTGGAGCAAATTAGTGGAGCCATGACAATAGATGAGCTAGATTCACAGGAGCTGACAGGTGTATTGAGCTCTGTTGGAGTCAAGAAGTCATATTCAAGGGGATATAGGATGGGATGGTCACTAAGGGAGTCAATTAGCAGCAGATTGTTGACAGGAATTGAAGTCCAGAGATGTGCTTGATTCGGAAACCAACTAGGATCGTTGATATGAAGTTTTGATGAGGATAACAGCCAAATGTGGCCTGGTGGAGGTGTATTGACTGGCCAACCAGGACGAGCGAAACAAGTCTTTGGACCAAAGAGGGTGTCAAGGATCGGGCCAAAGAAGGAAGGAGCTTGCTCTGATGGAGGTGAGTGCTGAATGCCGGCAGATTGTACTTTGATTAGAGTACTGGACAGGCAGCAACAAATGAAGATTGATTGACAGGCACTAGGACTGATTGCCGATGGATGATGTCAAAAGGAGCCAGCACAAATCGGGCTAATGAGATCCTGGTAATTGGCACTTGATGAAGGGCGCTGTCAGATATCGGCGGAGACCGGATGTGGTCGGAAGTAGTCGGAGGTGGTAGGAGTCGGATTGGGAATGAATGGGAATACAAATGGAGGCTGGATGAGCGTCAAAAGATAAGCAAGTGCCTAATGAAGCCCAAAATAGAAAGTATGAGTGCCAAGCACCTTGAAGGTATGAATGAGGCAAGGCAAATAGGTCCTAAGATGGCAATGATAAGTCCGGATGTGGGATAGGATCTGCAGGAAAAGCCTTGATCCACTGTGGGATGCCAATTAAGATGGCTGTCGACTGTATTGGCTGTCGTGAAGTGTAGTTAACTTGCAATACAACTTTCTGTTATGTACGAAATAGACAGGTGTCATCGGAATAGCTAGGTATGACAGATATAAATGGCAATAACTGTCAGAGAGAGTGCCGGATAGATGAAACAGGAAGGGATAAGGCCTTATTGAGAAGATGATGGATGAGGAACATGTGTGATGAACGATCAATGGGCCAGACCAAACTGAGTTCTGGAAGGACTTGATGGAAGGATGTGTGTCGAAATGGGAATAGGGATTGCTGAGATGATAGACGATGGACTGGGCCTCTCTGGGGCAGCCCCAAATGTCAGTTTACTTTTGGAAATGGATTCAAAAGACAGTGGGTAGCGGTGTCATCGTTGCATGGTTACTTACACTGGTGTTCGGCTCAGTGCGCTTTGCTATCAGCAGCAACAAAGGTAGAACAAAGATGAAGATGAGGACGTAGCAGCAACAACAATGATGACGTAATACAATGACGTAAGCGAAGACGAGATACAACAGCAAATGTCACATGATTGACAATGCTGGCCTTGACGTAGACGTGGAAGTAGTAGACGTAGTAGTAGACTTAGAAGACTTAGACTTGAGACTTAGATGAGTGAATCCAACTGAAAGAGGTGAATTGGGGTACACTAAGGCAAAACAGGCCTTATATACATGAGCAGAACAACAAACGATGTGAGTATGCCATACAACGATGTCGTCAACAGCAGACAGGAGAAATGACTAACAGCGAGAGGCAGAAAACCAAAATAGGAAGGTGGTTTGTAATGAAATGGAAAAATGAGTCAGGTGGTTGAAGAAATAAATAGAAATGTGGCAGCAAATTGGAAATAGAAGCCAGAAATAGAATAGAAGTGAGTCACAGACAATAGACCATGTGGAACAATTGGAAATAGAAGTACAGCCAAGAAGCGAATGAGTCATGTGGCGAAAATGAATCATAGCCATCCAATAAGATTCCAGTTGCTTGTCAAATATCTCCGAGGATGAGTAAGAGTGTTACTTGACTTGAAGACGATTCAGAAACATGTGAACCAATCACAACACTTGGATACAAATCTCCTCCAGAGAGAGAACAAAGATGAGTCTTGCTTGATGAAGTCCTTGGGCACATAACCATAGCAAATCTCTGTTCCTGGTCCAAACTCTTTGATATCCCAGTAGTTCCTGAGTACAATATGATGCTAACCATTCACTGGTTCATAGTTTGGGTCGAAGCCGATGATGTGGAAGGGAGCATGGAAGACAGGGTCAAATACCCAAATGCAATCATGAATGTGATAAGGAGGATAGGAGGGGAATATTCAGTATGGGCCTTCAGGAAATTCGATGTATAGAGGATAGTACCAACAATGTGCGACATGTGGAGGAGGATTGGATAAATGATCATCAAGGGGAGAACGTGGACTAGGAAGTTCGATGCATGGTCCAACGTGTATGTCTGGCTTGGCAGTCATCTGAAATGAATCATGGGATGTTGTGGCAGCGATACTGGATAGCATATCAAAAATAGAATTGATGAATGTAGAATGAATGTGGAGATGACGGATCTCGCAGACTGGAGGTAGCACAGCAGATGATGGTCTGGGGAAAGCTGATGAAGATAGGCATGTGTGCAGTGAGTGTCTTTTGTAGTGTAGTAGGCGCTGTCAAGTATCATGCTTGTCACCGTCTTGTTTGCTGGAAGCTGAGGGAGACCAAAATGTCTAAGATGGATGAAGGATTTCATGTATCAGACTGGCCAAAGTGACTCGCTCCTGAGGGGGGACACTTACTCCACTTGAGCAAGGGTATTCCTAGAAATTGATCTACTCCATGCACAGTTTCTCCCTGGAATGTCCCATCACTGAGGGTGACAGTTGGTGCCAAGAGTATGGGGGACACACCCAGTAACCCAGAGAAATAAAAGTAAACAATGCATCTCAGAGTTGGGCTGTTTGAGCAGTACAGAATACTAGTAGCTTCAATGAAAATTATACCTGTCAGAGACGGATTGGAGAGCACTTCAACCGGGAGAAAATATCGAATGTTGTGTTTCATACATGATTGGTTGTTAGATCCTAGATCTGACTTCCGCTGTTCCGATGTTTTCCGCATTCCAATAAGCCCTTTCCGCTTATTTCCGATATGCCCCATTTATCATTCTCAGTCATGACCCTATTTTTTATTTATCCCCATACATCTTATCTCGACCTCCGTATTCACCCCGATTTCAGACCTCCATATCACACCCTTATCTTTCCATTTCTGATTTTGGAATTCCGCATATTCCTTTAAATATGCTTTCTTTGTTCAAGCCTTCCTTAGCATATATATCTGGTTACATTTCATTTTTCGTTATATCTTGTTATATCTTGTTACATCTTCGTTACATCTCTATTACATCTTCATTGCACTTCATTATAACTCGTTAAAACTCATTATCTCACTACAACCCACGATATCTTTCTCATCCGTAACAAGTCTTAAATCTTTCAGTCCTTATTCCGATTCTTTCTGATTATTCCGATTACTCCAATTCCGACACCCTCGACATTTCTAAAACCCATTCATTGATTACACTTGCTTTCCCATAAAGCCAAAACCCTTGCTTGATATTCATTTATCGTTAACCCTATCCCCCCCCCCACACCCAATTATTCCGATTCTGAAATACCTGAGATCTCTCGCTCGTCTCCAATAAGTCTTGATGTACTATCTGTCACTGATCCTTTCTGAATAGACCCAATCATTGGAACTCTGATATATCCATCCAGTCTCAATCCAAAATACCAGGGCACTAGAAATTCAAGAGGGCGCAACCCATAAGTTGAAGCCAACACCCATATAGATCAGTCTTCGGATCTCTGATTTCCAACTCATCTGATATTCTGTGCATTTCCAAATCGCGACCCCAATTTCGGTCAAGGAGAGTTCCGACCCAACCCGACCAGGCATCTGATCCGGCTCTATAACATTGGTGCACTGCGGGTGCAAAATGGATGGCACATGCAATAGCCATCCATGTTTAGACACTGAGGAGCTGCCACTGCATGCGACAGGTCACATGGCTTCGCAGATCGCAATGCAATATAGAATAGTCCATCCGGACACTGCATCCATGAAACCATGTGAAACCGCAGCAGGTCTTGAGCTTCTATGACATTGTAATCATTCGAGTCTGACCATTCAGACATTGTCAACCAAGCATTGTGCATTTTAAATATAATTTCAATGAAGAACCAGTGTAAGAGGAAAGGGACCTCGTAAAGAGCCACGAAGTGAAGAATCTGCAATGGTGATTTGATGGTGACAGTCATCACGGGATACTTTCCACTCCGACTCCGACTAAGATGTACATGGACCATTACACTGTATTTTTTTGTTTTTTTTCATAATTCCGAGCCTAACTAGTCAATCATATGGTGGGAACTCGTGGCGAACACCTCCAAAAAGCATCCTTTTATTCGCACCAGGAGGTTAGGACCATAAAGGTCATGTATTCAACTTGAAGATTGTCCCGCGGTCCGCAACGTTTGTGAGCGGTGAGCGTAAGAACAAACAATAACAAGCATACAGGTACTATGCCAGAACCTAAGGAAATTCTCTCGATAATTTTATTATCGCCTCCATTGGCTCAAGACGGTACGTGTCGGTAGTAATATTCAGTACGTTTGGATCAAAGAATGTCAGCAAAGGAGGAGCCTCAGAGTTGGTGCTGTATTTTGGCCAGGAAATTATTTTTCCCTTGCCGATATTTGGGTTGAGGTTGTTGACAAAGTTGAGTAAAGCATCCGTTCCTTGGAAGTCCGGATTCGCAGAGGATGCGTAGAATTCTGGAAGGTCACTTCCATGAGATGAGCCTATAAATGGTGTAGATTTCCCTCGTTTGAACACTGAGGCGCTAACATGTTAAAAACCCCAAAATCGGAAAGTATATCAAATTACATACAGAATGCCCACGTATCTTGTGTCTTGGAAGCCGTTTGTAAGAAGAAACGTCTGAATTAAGCGGTCAGGGGACTTGATTAAAAGTTAACAGGCCAAGCATCACCTTGGTGCCTGGAACACGACGTCACCTTGGAAAGCAGCAATCCTTTTGAACTGAGGCCTGCAGTGCAGAGTACTAAGAGCTTTCGATCACCAGCTGCATTATCAGTACTCACGAAAGTTGATTAGCATCGCCTGTACCGAAAGGACTACCCTATGTTTTTAAAGGAAAAGAAAGACTTGTGTCAGGTTCTCTAAGCATCGGAAGAATAAAATTCGGGATCTGCTAACCTGTGCCGGGTCACTGGGATATAAGATTGCGAGTGGTTCGAATTGGGCATCGCTAGCATCAGGCAAATAATTGTGCTACGTTAGAAACCACATGTTAATGCTTCACCACGTAATTCCGCGTGGATTACGAACGTGGAGATAATCGACGGCCTCCTGATCCGTACTAATAGCAACATTAGTATGAGGGGAACGTAATATCGAATCCCAAACTTACGTGAGGTTGAGTGTTGATGTGGAAAAAATGCTGTTTCATAGTATCAGATTCAGTTATTAGCTGACCATTAAAGGCGGAAACGTACGTTCCCTCGTCGTCGCAATCTCCAGTGACGAAAGGTACCTAATTGTTCATTTGAATGCAGTCCAAATGTAGTTGTGTGCGACATCAGAATTTACTCTAGCATATTTTCCCCGGGAAATCGAATCTTGAGGGTTTTCAGCAATGAATTCACCGTCAGTACGGGGTTGCCACGCCAACTAAGGTAATATTGGCAATTAAAAGAATTCACCGCGGAAGAGTATTGAGTGTTAGCATACCTGGAGGCTCATGAATCCTGAAATGCTGGGGCTCTCATTCACTGCGATTTGGAAAGTCTCGGCGGGCACTGCTCTTAAACAGGCAAGGACGTCGTTTGAGCCGGAACAGCCAGTATTTGCAACAAGTTGATCGAAAAACGGCTGGCCAGCGGTGAGATCTGTGGTAGGCAGAGGGGAGCCGGATTCCTAAAGTTAAGATGTTTGGGGTGAAACTCATGCTGCCGAGGCATTACGCTCACCATGAAGGCGCCCCGGAAAAGTCCTGTTGGATTGCCGTCATTGACTACCAGGTGTAAACCGACGCTAATGGCACCAGCCGATTCTCCCCATCTGCATGATATGTCAATCAAACTGGGGTTACCGCCAACCTTGAAATTCAGTAACGCACATGGTGACCTTATTTTTGTCCCCCCCGAAGAGGCCGATGTTTTCTTGAACCCATTGCATTGCAAAGCGTTCTTCGGCCCCGAGTTGAGAATTTCACCAAATGTTCATGGATGTACTCACGGTCGCGCAAGCCTAGGTTTCCCAGACCGGCCTCTTTTATTTCTCCAGAGGCACTAAAACCGTAGGCTTGGGGGAGTGAATTGTTCAACCACACCATCATCCGTGACCACGCACCACTCAAACGATAGTTAGCCGAAACATATATAATCGGTTCCCCGAGGGTGATAGAACGCGCGACCACAGTCGAGCCATCGTTTTGTGACGTGTCACCGTCTTCAAAGCCGCCCCCATAAATCCACTTTGGTGAAATATATGAATTAACATTCGTTACGCGCTTAGAAAACAAACGTACGAAAACGACAGGAAGCTTAGCACCAGGAAGGATATTTGAGGGCTTGATGACGTTGATGAACAGACAATCCTCTGAGGTACCAGCAGTAGAAGCATTTATTGTTGTTGATTGCTGAGGACAGGCCGGGCCAAAGGCAGTGGCCTGTTGAACGCCGGAAATACGTGTAGGTGATTTAGGGAGTCCCAACCGTCTGAAATAAATGCGGAATATGATGTCACAATTGACTGGTTTGATTGAAAGCGGGTTAAGGTGCGTACTCAGCTTGAGCAAAGGGTACTCCCAGGAATCTATCTATTCCTTGTACAGAAGAACCCTGGAAGGTACCATAGCTGAGCTGAACAGTGGGAACCGAGAGAGCAAAGGCACTCAGTCCAGCCGAAAAAAACCACAGTAAACGTTGCATCGCACGAAAAAAAACTCGGGGTGCGCCACGGTAAATGCTGCTACTAGTAGTGAACTTATACTCACTCCTCCATGGTTTCTCGCACGGCGGGTTGGAGTCGGTTAAATATAGCTTTGAAACTGTCGAATCATGGGGGAAAATAAAACAGCTTAGAGCATGCACCCATGGTCCCGTGCCAAGGTGTACACTGGCCAGAAGGCGCAGATGAACAAACGGCACGGCTTTTGATACTGCTTCCCGAACCAACGTGACCTTTCTGGGCAGAACCATCACCTCGATCCGGACATTCATCTCCACGGTAAGAAGCTGGAACAGCAAGCGATGGAGCACCCGCGTGGGGGGTCTTGCGCTAAAGTCCGTCAGGGGTAGTAACTACGTATGACTCGGACGCGGAATATGCCCGGCCACATTACAAAATGATTTTGAAAATACATCAGGAAACAGCTGTGCCCGCTCGCACGACGCAGGAACGCTGATAGATATTTCTGTTCGTACCGATCTTAATAAAGTCTCCATGCAGGCTGGAGAGGGTTTACGAACCTAGATCCAGGAACCACAGGTATTCATAGTGTCTCGATATCTGCTGGGAAATAACAAGTAACAGGGAGCTGAACTCACAGGCCAGGACCTATATAGGGTACATTTCAAGCTCAGTTCGGGACCACAACGAACTTCGTTTATTAGCAGCTTCAATAAGCAAGTGCTCGCAGAATCACAAGCATCAGACTCAAAGTAACGATATCGTATAAATCTTCCTTTTCCCCAAGGGCTCCCACAGGGTCAGCTGGTGATACTACAACAAAGTTACAAGCTATTACTCATCAAACATATTACCGTCCATCCTAACTCCCAGGCTCTGTTTGATTTCCAACCCCAATTGCTTCCTCTTTGCAATCTCAACACGTTCATGTTGAACGCGCCGTAAGTCCTTTAGTTGATCCTTGTTAAGATACGACTCATGTTCAACCACAGTACGTTTGTGCGCGCTTGAATGAGCCTGCATATCTGCATTGGGATCGTACCTGGTTGCAGTGGAAGGTTAAAGGGGCACCGAAAAATTGCAGGCATTAGAAATAAACGAACGTGTCTTCGTCTCCTTGAGGAACAAACTCTCCATTACGCAGAAGTGACATTCGGGCTTCATATCGTTGCATGTTATAAAATTTCTCGTGGGGTAGGGTGGCTAGATAGATGTGGACTAGGTGGATAGATTTGTTGATATGCGAGCATGGACGAACCAGTATTGTAGTCCTCCACAAACCGGGCAAACTGTTTCTTGGTTTGATCCTTACTAATGGTTTCTGGATTCACTTTACATTCTTCTACCAACCACGCGCGAAACTCTTCCTCTTTGTTGTATAAACTGCATATCTACGAATTAGACTTCACTCTAATCTTTAGCAAACCACTCACTCTGTCTCACTAATTATCCCATATTTCCCCCACTGAGACGTTACAGCACCTGCTTTTTTCTTGCGAAAAATTGGTACGGTACCGACGGCCAAATTAGAGACGAGACTTACCTTTTTCTTTTCTTTCTTTTCTTTTCTCTTCTCCTTCCGCTCACGGCTCCGACTACTCCGATGGCGGCGTTTTTCACTTCTCTTCTTTTTGTGCTTTCTGTCTGGGTCGTCTTCCGATGATGACGAAGACGCTGAGTGAGACCGACGTCGTTTGTGTCTCTCTCCATGCTCATGGTGTTTGGCGGATCGTGATCGCGACCTCGACCTCGATCTTGAACCACGCCTCCCTCTGTCTTCTCTTTCTCTCACTGGTGATCTATGCCGCGACCTTGAGCGACGTCGGTGTGAGTTATCATGTCTGTCCTCTTGGCGATAGCTTCTATGATCATCAATGAGGCTCCTGCTATCGTTGCGCTCTCTGCTATTATCAAAGCCTCGTTCCCTTCCAGTGCTAGTGTGCTCGTCCCGCGTCCGGGTTGACATTATTCAAGGCGGTGGTGAAGCGGAGGCAAACCCCACACGAGCGTCTAACGAATTTAGGTGATTGCGATCTGAGCGCTCAACATCATTATGCTATGTATATATGCAACTTTTGATTAGATCTGTCCCTTTTATTGTAAAATGCTAGAAAGAATAGTGGTATGATCCCAGTATGTGTACAATCTTCTCAACCGGATTGCCTGCTGGATTATGGATTACTTCCACTTTTATTTGAGGAGCAGATCAACTCGCAAGCATGTCGCCAAATTTGATGAGGCGTCTCTATGAAATGATTAGTGTTTAGATATAACTCAATATAATGGATAATACCCGAGACACTGCCTGAAAAAGTTGGCTTTCCAATTGTTGCCAATGAGAACACCCGCTCTGTCACGGTATTAGGCTGAAGTGAAACCAAACTTAGAAGCAGAAATGTATCGCACCAGTCCCCGCAAGCTTATTGGGTCTCTCCAAAAGCGGATCAGATTTTCTCCTGAACCGATGAGTAAATGATCGAATCCCAGTTGCACGCGTTTTTTTCGTCGGAGGGGTGTTGTGGGTGTCTTTTTGGCAAGACCATTGCAACAACAAACTGTGAAAACAGTATAAGATTAATTATCAATGCTCAACAACATAAAGGGCCTCACTCGTGCACTCTGCATATCTCTTGTTGAAAATCCGTTGAAGAAGGCAATGATCCCACGCCTTGAAGTTCATTGAGATCTAGTGATACTTTTACTTTAGGCCGGAAGTGCGGCGGGTGATATCTTTGCCTCTCCTCCGAATCTCGTGCAGTAAGCCAGATATTGTCATTCGAATTGATAGAAGGTATCGCCGGCGGGCTATTTGTGATACTGATGAGAGTATAAGGACTCCACGATGAACCTGGGCTTCCGGCATATATCAGACCCGATACAGCTTTGCACCCATCGGTGACAGTAGATGTTCCCGAAGAGGGGGCGGAGTCATCTGTCCAAGAAGTCTCAGAGGTTGCAGAGTGAAGAGTTTCAGGACCATTGAAACAGGGGCGGGAAAGTAAAGTGTCTTTAAATGGCGACAGAGGACCTGAAAATGGGTGAGTGATAATTGTAGTTGTGGATTAGTGGCATGCGTACGTTCGCATGAGATAGTTCGGTAAACTCGCGATTTGAGAGTTCTGCGAACAGAGTATGCGTGCGTCTCATCCTCAATGCCATGGACATCCAGACGTTCGAGCTCGTCCAATGGAAGATATATTCTATTAGGCCTGGAATTATCAACCTCTGTGACTTGCATAAGTACAGTTGAATTGTGCGAGTGGTAATAGCAGTTGGGGAACGGGAGTGCAGGGCCAGCAGGTCGAAGAGCTTTCCGCGAGGGGTGTTCCGTCTCTGGGAAGACAGGAACACACATCAAACTATTTATGCCCAGGTCTGGCATTCCTTGGACCAAGCCTTGAGATATAAGATGAAACTCAAGCCTGTCATGAATTTTTTGCCCAGTTTCCAATGGCTTTAAACCGACAACGGCCAAATAGCTACCGACTCTAATGAGGTGGATTGAGAATACCAATTAGGAACGAACCCACTTTTTCGTTTTAAGCTCTGAGCAACTAGCGTTCAACGCTGCATCACCGAGTGGCGCCAGCATAGCCGGAGCATCCAATGTGAGAACCACGAACATCCCATCGGACAACGTTGAAAGTTGGAGCTGGAAGATCTGAGAGTGATTAATATCCATACTGTGGGGTGTGAAACGGCAACTAACAAAACGTTCTCATTTATACGATGCAGAGAGCTTCCACATCCACAACCACATTTACACAGGGTGTGGTATAAGTGGCTCGTGAAAATGTGGAAGGTGGTCGCCGGAGTTTTAAAAGACGTGTCACCGTGGAGAGTCAAAAAAAAGCGCATTACCACTTTTATCTTCAACCTGTTTGATAGCATCCCCGCTTTTTTTTTTCAGATGGATGAGCTTAACCCGTGCCCGTTAAATTAATTTCAGAGTCAAACACGGACAATGGTCCTATAACAAACAGGTGAGCTGGAAGCCAATTGAAGTATTAAAATCATGAGCCGAATTTGTTCTGGAGCCGGTGTGGACAAAACGAACAGTGCGGCGGCAGGTCCAGGGGTTCGAGGTTTTCTACGGATTGGTAGGCTGCATAAAGCAACGTCAAGGCGATCTTTATAACTCATAACAGGAAAGGCACCTACCAGGATACATGAAATGTTAGGACGCAGCAAAGTAATGGTATGCACGGGAGCCCATCGACGAAAAAACATCACTAGCATTCGAGAAAAACACAATCACTCATGCATTATGTTCTTGCGTCCCCTCAGTTTACCTCGCTTCCCCCCCTCGCTTCCCCCCCCCCCAAAGAAAAGATCAGATGTCATAAACGCGAGCTTGACAACCACGTAAGACATTTTGAACACGTCTTGGCCAACAAACCTTACGTCATTTCCCTCCTATTGAATATGGAGACAAGACGTGGTCTTCCCATTCTAAAAAAATTGCCACACTTAGTGGCAGATAATATACACCAAGAGCGCAGGGATAGAGGAAAAATTGGACAACATGGCAATTTTTATATCATCGCTTACCTCTCTGACTGCCAAGAAACTATGTGTATGTCACTCTATCAAGCCGCCAGATACATTCGCGAACAAGGCACATTGATCTTTAGGGGAAGCCCAGTCTGGGGTAGATCCTGAAAGCACAGAGAGGGTCAAACTCTTTCGGCTAGGATAGCTGAAGGAAGCGCACCACCAAAAAATGTCTGGAAATGCAGACCTTGGAATGTTGACCGTTCAGTTTCCCGCAGGATCAGGCCAGTGGCCTTGATCACTGAAACTCCATCAACCCAGAGCTCAATCTCACCTTTGATTTTTTGAAGGGAAGGAGAAGTGAGGGGATGAACACTGGTACGACCGCATACTAAGTATGCGCCCCAAAGGCGGAGGACTTACCATCATCTCGCCCGGGTCTATTCAATTTCACTCTTTCAGCAACCGTGGTCCACTCTCCAGGTTGGAACTTGAACGATCCTCTACCGACAGAAAAGCCAAAATCAACATTTTGATGTGACCGCGGAACTGCAAGAAGACGTCGTGTGTTGGACTCGGAGATAGGAAGGTATGCATATAATTCGCCCTGTCCATCAGGTCTACAAAAGGGCATCAGCAGCCAGTACTATATGAGTCGTAGACTGGTGATCAAGAAAATTACCGCCACATCAGACGCAAATCGAAACAGCTACATCGATCTTCTTTGCGTCCTCCAGTACACTTGAAGGCCTTGTCACCTTCACCTCCAACTAGCAGAGAATAAATTAGTACATATACCCTTGACGCTCGCTTTCCAAAACTAACAGATACCGGGCAACTTCCCTCCTTTGATAAAATCGAAATCTTCCTGGAACCTCACGGCGTATGCAACGACAATTTCTGAAGAATCAGGGAGCTTGTTCCTCCACTCGCCTTCCGGACCTTTCACATAGAACCCAAAACCACCTTTTATCTCACCAGAAGGTTTATAACTGCCTTTGCGATACACCGCCACCCATGCCTTCGATACGCCATCGGACAAGGTAGAGACCTCGTGCGTCGTCCCCGAAGATACTCGATGCACGCCAAGTTCTGAGTCTGATAGATCGAAATTCGTGATATCTGGTACACCGACGACTCCGGTACTCGTCGTCCAGCCTGATTTTACTGGGATCGGGAAAATGTATTGTGCCTGCGTTGCAATCATATTGTTCATATTTGGGAGATCCTGATAATGCAGGGAAATCAGCCCAACTATCACAAAAACGGTAAGTCGGCAATTGTTGATCTTTGAATGTCCAGTCACGCGTCACTCTTAGTCACACCCATAATAATCCAAGAAATCCTTCTAAAGCAGTTGGTTACATCAATAGTACCATAGACTACCAAACAACGTTGCATGACCTTGTTCCTTATTGCATCATACATACAATCCTTAAACGGACTTGGACAAGAACTCGTCGATCTTACTCGCGTATTCATGAAGGTGAGTTTCCAAAGGGAAGTGACCAGCGTCGACGAGAATAATCTCAGCGTCCGGACGGTCCTTTTTGAACGCTTCGGCACCTTCTTTGACGAAGATCGCGTCGTTTTTTCCCCACATCACCAAAAGTGGAGGTTTTTCCTTCTTGAGATACTCGTGCCAGCTCGGATAAAGCGGGATGTTGCTCTTGTAATCAAAGAACAATGAGAGTTGGACCACGTCCTGGCCTGGTCGCTGCATGAGTGCGGTGTCGAGATAGGCCGGAGCTGGGTCAACGCTTGACTTCAGTTCGTCGGGAACGCCGTTCGTGTACTGCCACTTCGTTGCGTCGTATTTGAGGAAAGGCTTCAAGCCTTGCGCCGCGGGCGACGAGAGGGTGGGATCGAAAGTGGACGAGGAAGCCCAATACTTTCTGAACGTCTCCCAGAAATCCCCCAAACCTTCCTCATACGCGTTTCCGTTTTGACTTATAATAGCAGTAATCTGCGAGGGACGACGGGTCGCCAGCCTAAGCCCAATAGGAGCCTTTTGAACGCGTAGGTTGATTTAAATTTTCGAATAATACAACAGATGATGCTCTAACTCACCCCGTAGTCAAATATATAGATGGCGTATTTCTTGAGCCCTAGAGCATCCACAAATCCTCCTATCGTTGCTGCTAGGTTATCAAACTTGTACTCATAGTTGCGCGCCTCCGGGACAACAGTGAAGCCATAGCCGGGAAAGTCAGGGGCAATGACGCGGTAACGAGTCGATAGGATTGGAATGAGGTTGCGAAATTGGAATGAGGAGGCGGGGAAACCGTGTAGGAGGAGGAGGACTGGGGATGAAGGGTCGCCCGCAGAGCGGTAGAACACGTCAACACCGTCAGCCTTGACAATATTGATTTCTGTGTGCATATTTGGACCTGGAAATACTTTGGAAGAGACTGCAGAGATAAACGGCGAGGAGCTGCGGTGAGTAGCAGTGGTGAGGTCGGGTTCACAATCGACCTTTATATATCATTCCTGGCAGAATTGGCTCACCAAGCAGAATGGTACAACTGTGCTGTTTACTCAGCAACTGAGAGGGAGCGGTCTGTAACAAGCAGCTTGGTCAGCGTCGGCGGCCGCCTGTAAGTGCACGACGCCCCAGCTCTACTGTGCTTTGTAAGAAGCCTGCTGCACGTCGACCTCTTGAGGGCGGTTTCGCTGAGTAACGCAGCGCTGATTCCGGTCAATCCGAGGCTCTCCTCCTTTTCGTGAGAATCCAAGCATGGGCGGCGCTCCCAATGGGGCGCCATCGTGTTTGGCCCAACCGTGGTATGAGGAAGATGGTGGCAGTAAGTAGGAAGTCACGGTATCCAACCCGATAACCCGATCTTCGAGTCCGATGTCCATCGTGCTGCTTGGATTACATCATCCCGAACGTGCAGCGCAATCTTGCGAGCTTCATACTTGGCGGACGATATCGTGAGTACTTGGTTGCCATTAACTATAGGCACGTCCAGCCTATACCGGGATTCAATAAATATATGTGCCGCTTCAAGCGGTGGCGCCACCCCCACGCTATGTAAATCTGCCGCTAATCGTGTTTTTGAGCTGATCCTCCTCCCGCACCTTGTAGGATTCGGTGGTAGTCGGCAGTCCCATGTGCACGTGTCAGCCTGTGACAGCGCATACCCGGGCATACGCATGTGCAACTGGCAAATTCTCACTGTATTTACGAGCGAGCGAACTGGGACAAACTGTGGTACCTTAAACGTGGGTTACTTGCCCTGATGGAAGTCGAAGCTAAAGTGATTCTTTCAGGTCGTTACAGGTCTTCTATAAAAGCTCCTAACCCGACCATAATGTGCACACGACCGTCCCATTCCAATAAGTTCACGTTAGGGGGGACTGGCAATGGCTGTATTTAACTGGTACCTCCTCAATGCTTTGGTAGCTGCTCAGTTCGCTTTTGCGGCGCCAAACCACAAACCTACAACGCCGGAACCGGACCCGTCAACGTTCGTGAACGTAACTTTAGGACACCAGGTCTTCATTGACAAGGTATAGCACCCTGCAATATCTTTAGTCGATGGCTGTCTCACGTACAAATTGTCTTAGGGTCAAGTTGCGTTTGGTCTTATCCCGGCCAATTTTAGAGACTCTACAGGTGACACCTTCGGCGGCGTGGGTTCTGCCATTGCCATAAAACGAGGCACCTGGAAAAAGGGCAGTGACGGCAAATTCAGTGGTTCATTGGTGGTTCAGCCAGACCGCGGGTTCAATGTGTGAGTTTCTAGTCTATTCAACCCTTTCTCTGTTGACGTTCTTTGCGGGTGCGCGGATGCATGAATCGAACAGCGATGGTACCGTTGATTACCAAGGGAGGCAACATATCGTTGACTTTACTCTGTCACCGTACTATGGCGCTGCCCCACTTTCGTTCAACGATTCCCAGCTCACATTGCAGCTGAACTATCGCTCTACTATGCTATACACTGAGCGTGAAAATAAACGCACGACTGGTCTTGACGCCTTGGCTGTTAGGCAACCAGCATTCATCAATCTATTTGTGGTCGATCCTGCGCAGCCCATTGCGAATCGGACATTCAACCGTCTCACCCTTGACTCAGAAGGGTTGGCTCTTAACGCCGACGGCACGTAAGTCCAGGGTTTCCTATTGAGTATGATCACCTATCCATCCTTCGTCACAGGTTTTGGATGTCGGACGAATACGGCCCTTATGTTCATCATTTCTCCCAGACTGGCGCGCTTATCCGATCCATACAACCTCCGCAAGCTATTCTTCCATTCCAATCGGTACCTGGATCCCCTACCCCAGAGCTCAACTTCACTGCAAGTATAGACCCAACGACGGGTAGGGCTGGTAACCAAGGTTAGTATTATTTCTACTGTCTGTCTCTATTCATTGAAGATGAATGAACCTTGTACTATAGGGTTCGAGGGGTTGGTGTGCCTACAATTTTGTCGTTTTGTCACTAATTGACGTCCTTCCATAGTCTTACTCTCAATCCATCTGGTACAAAACTTTATGCTCTCCTTCAAAGCGCCACAATTCAAGACGGTGGCGCTTCAAAATCGACCTCGAGGTTTACTCGGTTTCTCGAATACGATGTGTCAGATCCGCTCCTTCCTCCTCAGTTAACTGCCGAATTTGTAGTTCCACTGCCTCAAGTACGTCCATCTCACTCTCTCCCTTGAAATAACTCCATCCAAACATTTACATGAATAGAAAGCGTCAAATGGGAATACGCTTGCGCAATCCGAAGTTCATTATCTCACTGATACACAATTCTTAATCCTCGCCCGGGATGCTGACGGCAACGGTGATGGTGTCGGGAATGAGAAATCTTCTTACAAGTGTGTTTTCACATTGCCTACTCGCGATATATGCTTCGTGAACTATGCCTAATGTCACCGCCTCTCCAAGGTCTATCGATCTATTCGATACATCCAAAGCCACTAACATCGCACACACCAAGTTTGATGAATCGACGCACCCGGTTGCCCCTAACGGCACCCTCGTAGCGGGTGTCACACCCGCACTGTATCAACAATTCGTCAGCATTATTGATTCAACGCAACTCGCCAGATTCGGCTTGCATAACGGTGCGCATTCATAGTATGATAAACCTACTATTGAAGGATAATCTGACCCTGGACAACAGGCAAACCCATCGACTCCACACTCATCAATTCTAAATGGGAGAGCCTTGCACTCGCTCCTGTTGAGGACCCGAACTTCCCTGAAGATTATTTCTTGTTCACCATGGTTTGTCTACGCATATCCTGCTATTCCCGTTTATTTATTTAAGATTCATTTCTTAGTCCGACAACGACTTCCTCACTACAGACGGATTTCTCAACGGCCAGCCATACAATGCAGGCTCGAATGTGGATTCACAAATCATGGCCTTCCGCGTAACACTGCCCAACGTGGCGAGGGATAGTGTTGCAGAAAGCATTGGCATATGAAGCCTGAGCGCCGACACTACGGATCCCTTCCTAAGCAGGCGAACGACGAAGCAGCATATAATTCAAAATATTCATTGTTCAATTCTCCTAGTAATGTAAAGACAGGCTGCTTAGTCGACGCTTTCTACCTGCTTGTCATGACGTTTCCTCCACCATCGAATGACTTTCTGGAGCTTCTTGTCCGAGAGATGCTTGTCCTTACCACCAATGAAAACGACGGAAGGGTCCTTCAGGGACACGGGAATGTGGATGCTGAGGCTAGATATTTCAGCGCGTTTGCCGTGTTGCTCCCGAGGCTGTATGGCCAGGTTAGACTGCAAACACTAGGACAAATAAGGCCTCTCACAATCAACCCAACACCAAGGTTACGTTTGTACTGCACAGCGCAGCCATCGTACAGAGCGTCTTGTTTCTCGCCATCGGCAAATGTGACGGCAAACCGAACGGTGCCATTAGCAACCTTAGAGTCGTGAACAATCGAAGAGGTGCCTCCGGAGAGTGAGTCATGCACAATGATTGCCTTAAGCCGATTCAAAGGGACGGTGACGTCGAGACCATCTGCATGTTCGGAAGGGGTAACGGCAATGCACTCCATGGACTTGTAGGCTTTGTGGATGTTCTAAGGTCCATATGAGTAATCAACACAGAATAGCATTTTCACAAAGAGAGGACGCACAATCCCCGCTACAGCAAAATGAACAAGACTCAAAAGGACCCAGCCCGCGAAGAGAAACTTGAAAGCGCGAATGATCTTGGAACGCTTCGCGCTGCCGCACCTGAATACTCTCGAGTCAGTCCTTCCTTGACCATAGGATATTGTTGGGTTACTTTTTCATACGCTCGCGATGCTCATCACGACGTCGCTTGATCCATAACATCCATCTAGGCCTCCGTCCACCGACTACAAGCTCTTCGCTTTCATTAAGGGGATGCGTAGAATACGAGGGTAGGGTGCCTTTTTCGACATCAGATTTAGTGGGAGTAAGGGGAGTGTCCACAAGGGCCTGGTGGACTTGTTCCGACTCCTCTGTGAATTGACGTACTTCAAAGCGGGACATGTGAAGATAGTACTCTGAGTGTTTAATGTAGGTATGTAATGGAGAAAAGTGTGTTCGAAACACAGTATAAGTACGCTGGCGTCTAATATCTCTACTGCCGAATACGTAGTCGTGCCGACGACGCCCTACGACGCCTCATCGAAATCAACTGCGGCGAGCAAGGCACTCACACCGCAGCTATAGGATTTGAATTTCGTGATGATGTCTTCACGTAATAGTTCCGTGATTCAGACGCGTCGTCAGATGTCAAGTCTCCTCCAGTGCCTTCTGCGTGTCGGACAGCCATATTATTAAAGATATCTATGCGCTACATACATACAACCTTTTCGATCTATTCTTCCTTCGAGCTTGCGTAAATGGTGCCTAAACATGAGTCACCGCCCTCTCACAGTGCACACCTACATGAGTGATACGCCTGCGCACCCGTCCCCGCTCTCTCTATTAGGGTCAATTCCTCCAAACTATAAACCTTGGCTCCTCAACTCACTTATGACCTACCTATGACCTCTAATTATCATATGCTTTGTTGGGATGTTGCTCTACTAGTACTCCCTCAAAGACGAGCCGCCGGGAGAGGTTCAAACTATGAGTATCTTGTACATTTCATATGTTTAAACATAATATTACAAAGGTCAAAGGCTCAGCTTGGAGGGATTGACACCGTTAGCTGTAGGAGAGTCATCGAATCTGTGAGTCAGATTTGATCAAGTGAGGCTGGAGAACTAGAATCAATTGAGGAGCTCGCCGCTTACACCGTGGTCCTCCGCATGTCCCTCTTCTCCATCTGGTCAGAGAATGGAGTGGCGCGGTGCATTGTGCATCGATTATCTACCGATTTAGGGGCTCTGCGTTCAGCCAAGTACCAGTCAAGATAGCTCGCTCACCCCAGAAAACCAAATCCCCGGGAGCCTTCCATTTTACAGCGAGTACATACTGCGGCTGAGTGCAATGGTCTAGCAGTTCATGGATAAGTTTCAGGCCTTCGTCCTTGGGCCTGCCGACAATGTATTCGCTGTGAGCAGCGATAAATAGCGTCTAAGGGTATAAGTCAGGAGAGGAGGATGCATGAACTAATGTGAATTTACTTCACGACCATCAGCAGTTGTTTGTACGAGTTTATGATATGCAGGCGGTTTTTGGGACATCTCGTATTCGGTCGCAGACTTGAATTCATCTGGGGCTGCTAGCTTTCGCGAGTGCCAGAGGCTGTCAGGGTGTTGTTAGTATCAATTGAGGTGTAGATCTTGACAGTACGTACTTGTGGCATACAACCAAATCCTTCAATTCGTTTTTCTTGGCTTGTGGGAGGTCTCTATATGCGGAACGCACATCCGCATACATAGTATCACCGCCTTCCTTAGGAATTTGATGTGCAAGCAAAAGGGAATATTTAGAACGCAATTGGTTGAAAGAAGAATCCTGTAAAAATTCCTGTAAGGATCAAATAACCAGACCGCGGAGGTTCTAGTGACCGTGTGCCAGAGGGCATTGCCTTTACTAAAATCAAAGCATCAAGAATTCACTGCTCAGTGAACAAAGAAATAGTCCAGTGCCGCACTCACTTGTACCACCACCTTCTCGAGCCCTTCAGGATCAAATTTCCTTCCCGGTCAATATTACCAGCGTCGAAGAGTTCTGGTTCTGAGAAACGGGGAGGCACGTTAGGTCCGCTGAGCTTGGGGCACATTTCAAGCTTCCCGAGTTGATACGAGAAAGCTACATGGCTCTGGTCATCCAAACCAGTGTTTCTGTACACTGTGACACCAAATCGATCCTGGGCTGTTATTATGTCTTGAATGACATAATCGGGTAACGGTTTGACGGTGAAGTCCACGCCTTGAATTTCTGCTCCGAAGTCAGAGTGTAAGGGAATGCAGGTGAGTGAACCGATCTTTACGGGTTCCAGAGACATAATTAATGCGTTCAGACCCAGGACTGAAGCGAGCTTAGAAATATCGCACCACAACTTATAGCAACCAAGATCTGTAAGCCAGGTGAAGAGCTCGAGTAAATGATCAGGCTATACATTAGGCAAACAAGAACTCGCCGATTGTGGACAAAATGACCTGTGGTCATTGGTCAAATTCTTGAGAAGCTCAGTGCTGGCGCTCCATTTCCGCGTGACCAGTACTTGCCGACATGCAGGAGCATGCAGGCCCAGGAAAAAATCTCCCTGTCCAAAAGGCGGTCGGCGTGACTTCCGTTTGATTAGAGACTTACTATACTTATCATTTAAGACCTCTAATCCAAGGATCACCCGAGTTAGAGCTCTGCCTTGCATCTGCGATGGTAGAATATGTCGGCGGTCCCAACCCCCAATCTACTGGCTCATTCAGCAAAACCTCGGCCAAGGAGAACGCAAAGTGCCTAATCTTGTGTTCTCTCGTCGCTATATCGACTTTTCAATATGGCTTCGATACAGGTATATGTGATTCGCAACACAATATTAGTATGTCTATTATATTGACGATGCTCAAGGAATCGTCAATGGATTCCAGGCGATGCAAGGCTTCCTCCGAGTCTTCGGCACTCCAGGACCCAACCCGGATATCTTTATCATTGGGGTAAATCCTTTGAATATACCGTCTAACTATCCTCAATTATGTCTAACCATATATGACAAGACTGTGTTCCAGCAATTGATCACCTCGCTCCTGCAAGTGGGCCTCATTTGTGGTTCCTTGCTACTCGGTCCTTTATCGCGCTTCCTTGGACGTCGGGCTGTCTTTTTTGTAGCATCCGTGATTTCCATCGTTTCGATCACCATCCAAATAACGGGTTGGTTTTGAATCATTTTCCTGGCAGCTCTATTATAGGTTTATTCTCTCCAGTTACATCAAAGGGTCCCATTTACGTCGCACGCTGCCTAATGGGTGCGGTTGTCTCATATTTATCATAACTGTATTTACTCCCATTTATCCAGGAGTAGCTAATGGGCTTTACGTAAATCTTGTGGTCCTCTATATTTCTGAGACTACTCCCGCTCATCTGGTGAATTTCCCAGTGATTTTTTGAGATTATGCCTAGACTAATTGGCATCATCTAAGCGTGGGGCTATGGTTTCAGTCTTTCAGCCTTTCACTAACATCGGGGGAATGATAGCGGCCGTTATTTCTAACGCGCTCTCTACCAACTTCTCCAAAGTGTCATATCAAGTACAACTCGGTATTCTCTACGTGATCCCTGGTATGTATAACCATTCCGCCGGCGGGACATTTAAGCTTTACAGTTGACATGAAACCCAGTATGGCTTGCCATTTATGTCATTTTTATACCTGAGACTCCCCGTTGGTTGGCTTCACAAGGACGTGATGATGAAGCGGAAAAGAGCCTCAAACGCCTACGTGGTAAGGGCGCCGACCAAAAGGCTTTGCAAGAAGAACTGTTTGCTATTAAGGAAAGTATTAGGCTTGAACGCGAATTGTCTCAAGGAGCAGACTGGCGAGAAATATTCCAAAGGACTAATTTGGTAAGTGAAAAGATGACGGCGTAAATTGCAGTGGCATTAGACTTACACATAACATTTTCAGCGTCGCACAGTGCTCTGCACGGCATGTGCAACGTTCCATGCTGCTACTGGTATCAACTTTGTGCGTCACCTATACTAGTTGCTCCCTCTCAACTTGTAGCTAAGCTATTCCCCAGCTTGTGGTAATAGCAATTTCCATTAGTTTTCACAACACTACTCAGTGTCTCTTCTTGGAATTGTAGGGATATGCCACGTTGTAGGTTTCGTATCCTTTTACTGTGAGATTTTCTAACCTACCTTTACAAGCTTTTTTCAAATTGCTGGAACAACCAAGCCTTTCATCAACACCATTATTTATCAATCATGTGGAGTTGCAACATCACTTGCTGCAGTCCCACTCACGCGAATCTTCGAAAGACGTCACATCCTATTGACTGGATTTTCCCTCACGACTCTGACCATGTTCCTTATCGCGATCCTATACACAGTCGATCCCCACAGTACTAACGCGGGAAAGGCTATGGTGGCGATGGTGTGTCTGTTCGGTGGAGCCTATGGGTTAGTAATCAGTTCTTAGCTCACATATATTCATCATCATTTTAAAGAGGAACCATCGGTCCACTTTGTGAGTCCTCTATTTTAGAGTGTGGTGTATTAAACTAAATATTTTGTATAGCATGGGCCGTCGCCGGAGAGCTGCCTACCAATAGGTTGCGTTCATACACTTTTGGATTTGCAATGGCGATCGGCTTTGTATTTGCTTGGTTGAGTCAGTGAAATCATTGTGGCTTTTCAGGAGTAGCCACTGATCTTGTTTTCGCGCCTACATTCTCGATTGGCAGCGACCTTCACGACGGTGCCTATGGTTTACAATTTACTTTGCAAAGCATACTAATACCTTCTGTTAGCCATATTTTATAAACACTTCCCAGCTCAATTGGGGTCCAAAGATTGCCTGGATATGGTTCCCATCCAACTTAGTAACACTTATATTCGTCTGTAAGTCTCCATGATTACTTCAGTTCGATTCCCGTTCAATCCGATGGGCCCCTATTAGTCTTTACATTGCCAGAGGTATGAACTTCTTAGTGGCTCACATCTTTTTTACTCATTTGTGCTCTCTCTTAGACCAAAGGCCGTACGCTCGAAGAGCTTGATGAGCTCTTCCTACAACGCATTCCCCCGCGTCAATTTAAACGTCTGTGTCCTATCCACGATTTGTGGCATGATATCTGACTGACTTTGTTTAGATTATAAATGTATCGGGATCGATGCGGGAACTTCCTCCGCCAGGGACAACACAGGATATGACGACAAGGGCGCTGAAGACTCTCGCGTGGAATTCATCACATATTAAGATGCAAAACATTCAAGGGAACATCCATGCGGCGCCCCTTTGAGGTTGTACATCGTATATTATGATTATCGCATCTTACCATGACTCGGAGCTTAGGCTAACGCTGCGGCAAAGTCCTGAAAAAAAAATGCATCTGAGAAAAGGCAATAAACGCCTATCACATATGGACCGTAAGTTTCGTGGTTTCAACACGGATGCCGCTGTTCTCGAGATTTCTGGGTAGTTGACAACTCCCTGTGCCCGCCCCCGTTATTGCCTGTGGAAGAGACGTGTCCGCATACCAATAGAGCGACGGAGAATGGTATTATTTAAGAACTTAGGAAATCTTATTCACCAAAAGGCTGTTTCTCATTAACTGCCACTATTCACGCCCCTAGTTCACATCGTTCAAGGCGAACATATATAAAAGGCAGATGCTTTTTTTTTTCAATCTTGATCTCCGTTAGGTGCACCTCAGGTCAGGCCTGTATAGTCCTTACCATTAGGACTACTTCTTCGTCTCCTTACGGTTCTCTAATTACATTCCTACAATTATTTGATGCTTTTGGGGCCAGTGGGCTCACAGCGGACCTACTGGTATCAGATCCGCTACGGCCCATGTGTCCAGGGACGGGAGCAGATTTCCCACCCGTCATAGTCCGGGTTTTCTCAGCTGTGCTCCAGAGCCTCTGAGCGAGGCACTTCAGGGCACTTCTAGCTGGGAACTTTAGTACTACATCAACCAATAGGGGTATATATTGTTCCCGTCTTGTTATTGTCACCTTCGAAACCTCTGGTGCCGTTTGATTGAGCCTAAGAACATCGGTGAACGCATACCGGCACGTACGTTTCCATCACTGGCCCCGGATCTTTGAGCCGACTGAAAAATTTTGGCCTTGATTAAAAGCTGATCGTGACCTGGCAACATTTCAAACACCTCCATGCCATTGGAGAAGATAGCGTCACAGCGACCCGTCATTCATATCTCTCCCGCCAATCGCGCAGATGCACCCTCATTTGCTCGAATATACCTTCTGGCCTTTGAGACGGATAAGTGGCAGCCGGCGCTCCACCCTAGCCGCATGGGACTGACTACGGCAGAGCTGCTGTCACGGGATGGCCCTCTTGAAGTACAGGACTTGCAGCGAGGGATTGTTGGTCATGATACATACGTCAAGGCATCGATAAAGGTGAAGGACGCTATGGGTAACGAGAAGGAAACCATTGTCGGTTGGGCAAACTGGTCTACTCCTACTGGAATTAGGCCTCGATCGTTTTGGGAATGGCTATGGTCAGAGATAATCTACCCACTGCATTGGTTTTTTTGTCGGCCAGTCATCTCTTCCGGTTTGCCCTGGCAATTGAAAGAAACCTTTGCCTCCCAGCACAAGGCTACATTTGGGCCAGGAGGGACTGTAGAGGGAAGAAAGCATTGGTATCTGCATATCGTTTGCGTTGACCCCCAGTGGCAAGGGTCGGGGATTGGCAGTGCATTGTTGGAATGGGGTTTCGATAGAGCAAGAGAGACCGGCGCTGCAATTTATCTAGAATCCAGGTAAGTTTGTTCCACTAAACCCCCTCCGAGTGTAATCTTAGAGGCACGAGAGACGAATACTTCTCTGGGCCGTGGTATAACTGACATGCAACTCTTTGACTCGTAGCCCGGCTGCTCTTCCTGTATATCGTGCAAAGGGATTCCGTATTACGAGCTCACAACCTTGCGAGCTGAACGGTTGGACAGTCAAAATACCTGGCATGATTTGGGAACCAACGTTGGGGAGAAGCTGATTAGCATTAGGTAATTTACGTTATGTAAACACGTCCCTGTACCGAGGTAGGCTAGTAGACTATATAGTGTTCGGCATGCCAGCTTTCCATGCCAGCCTTCTGTTTCTATTCTAGGCAATTCCGCCGGTGATTGAAGCTTGAAGATCTATCGTGGCATTAATCTCATTGTCCTCGAGTTTTCTTTTGTTCTCACCTGAGTCGCCTTAGGTGGCCCGTCGCCGCAACAAGTAGCCCATATGTGAGCACGTCTGTCTCTCCTGTTCACTCCTTGTTTTCATTTCGAGTGTTCCCTCGAGCGTTTGCTACGCTCTACGCTCTACGACATAGTGCTGAGACAAAGGAGATTGCCATGACAGCTTTCCATCGACACTCTTTTACACTTGCACTTTCTTTTCTCTTTTTTCCCTTTGTCATAACCTCTATCACCGCTCGGCCTATAATCACATCCTACCGCAGCGACGACCTCCGACGATTCCCTTATACTCTGAACACGGTTACAACTGTGCTGCCTAGAAATATAAATGACACACAAACCATCGAAGCAGTACAGGTGTTTACGACGTGAGCTGATGATGAGGGCATGCATGATCGCACACTGACTTGTAAATCTCAACAGCCCCGGCGGAAACACGGCTGAAATCTGCACCCTGATCCAGCAACCTACGACCCTTTCCAACGGAGATGTTGTAGTCGTTTTTTCAAGAAATTGCCCATTCAGCTTCCCTCCTTCGTCAAGACCACAAGCCACTACGGTTGCTGTGACTATTTCGAGCGATTTCAGAACAACGCTTACGGCGGATCAGACCCCTCGATCAACTCGTTCACTGAGCAACTCAAGGTTGACAACTGCAGCCTTCCCTACCCCTACTTCGACTCCCGCCTTTTCGCCACTTCCAAGCGAGACTCTCGGCAACACTATCGCTTCAAGTACGGAAGTCATAACTACCTCAAATCTTCTCACATCTACAGTTATCCCAACACATCTCAACGACTCTGCCTCCCCATCTTCCTCTCAGGATTCACCATTCGTGTCGTTTGCTTCAAGCGGGCATCCAGCCTCATCGACTTCATCTTCTGGCTCGTTAAGTTCTGCCGCACAAGGTCATTTACCATCCCTTCCCATCTTTCTCGGTGCATTTGGTGGACTTGCTATCCTTGCTCTTCTCGTCATCGGCTTTAAGGTCTACAAGCCACTACAGCGCTTCCATGAAGCACGACTCAATCCTACCGGATTTATGAACCGCCTCAAGGCAAGGTTCACTACTGGCATCTGGAGCGGCAAGCCACCACAGTCAACAGTACGATCTGATTCCGAAAAATTAACCGGCAGACAATCGCAGGAGACTGTTGACCAAATTTCCAGTGGAAGTAGCACTAACGAGCAAGTCAGCCAATGGATATCCTGAACAGAAATAGGAAATCACCACTCTCCATCGGTATTTAGGTGACGCACCGCTTAGTCATGAACCCCGACTCTCTCACTCCTTACTTGATTCATACATCTCTTCTCTACGTTTCAACATCTCAGTACTCATTATTGTGTAGCGCTAGCGCATTATTTCGAATAGAATATTTGTGCCGTTTTGGCGATGAGTGAGCTTTGTTGCTTATCTGAATCTGATCAGATGTCAGCCACAAAGTATACATCTGGTCGTCTTAACTTTCAAGTTGTCGTACACAAGCTGGTCCGCCATTGCCGTTATCATGCATAGTTTACTCATGTAATGGGCATGAACTTCCGAATATCGCGAGCTTCGATGGCTTGGTTATAACTTGGCCCATGACAATAATACTATTCTAATACTGAGGATATATATCATAATATATGAAGGTGTGACAGTGTGACGAATCGCGTTCACGGTTCAACTCCTTTGCGATGGCAACTACACGCAAAAGCCTTTAGTTGGTATAGCCATTGCTAATTAAAGGGTCACGAAATCAGATAAGACTGTATGAAGACAGATGAAATGCACTTATTCTTCCTGCATGTAAATAGTCAGATGATTCGAAAGCTCTGAGATCTGCACGCCTGGCCTCCGAGTCCAGAGTTTCGAGTGAGAAGCTATAGATCTCCAGACAAGGCCATATATGATATGTGGTATACCGTAATTGTAAGTTATCAAGTCAGTCACGGTTGGATTTGCCTTAGGTACTCTTAAAACTCATTGCGAGGGAGGAAAGCAATGGGGATTAGTAGGTCTCAGATCTTCTCCTAGTGTAACGAAAATATCTTCGAATCCTTGTGTGTGTGAATATCATCATAGATGGCATATATGTCAATAGCTGAACGATCTTCCTAATGGAGCGGTTGTGGTCTGCTTACCAAGCTTCGGTGTTTTCCGGTTTCAAACATTCCGTGACAAAGTTTCAACTCGGCTAGCCCCTTTGTACCACCACCACACGCGCGGTAGACCACACATCAGCCACGACTCTTATATCCTTATCAAAGCTATCTCAGCCACGCAGCATCATGTCATCTCAAAAAGCAGTTGGTGGCAAATCCAAGCCTTCGGAACCCAAGTCGGTGCACACAAGGAGTCAGAAAGCAGGATTGCAGTTCCCCGTGGGACGTATCCATCGTTATCTCAAACAACGCACACAGCATAACGTACGCATCGGCGCGAAAGCCGCCGTATATACGTCAGCCATCCTCGAATATCTTACCGCAGAGGTGCTTGAGCTTGCCGGAAACGCGTCGAAAGATTTGCGCGTCAAGCGAATCACACCGCGCCACTTGCAACTCGCAATTCGCGGGGACGAGGAGCTGGATACGCTTGTACGAGCAACAATTGCAGGAGGAGGGGTTTTACCATTTATTCACAAAAGCCTCACTGTCAACCAAAATAACAAACCTATTCCCATGAACCAACCAGGTGGCTCAGGTTCAGCAGGGGGCATATGAGGGATGACTCGGTCTTTGACTTTCACGGGGCTTCAATTTGGGCTTAGTTTGATATCCTACGGTCGAGTAAGCATTGTTCCCTGTTGTCAGTGTTTAGTCTTGATTGACCACATCATACGATGCTAGTTGAACTATCTTCTTTAGCGGTGGCGATTTTGGCGATACTGTATACTCCCTTTTCTCATTTTGACATGTAAAGAAAGTTACCCATGTTGGTGAATCTGTGCAGGATAAATGAGAAGTTTACATTATTCATCGTGATTTGATCATGTTAGGCGTACGTTATAAAGAGCCGGCGATTAGTTTACACGGTAAAAGTAGTGCATGCATTGATGAGCGTGAATTCTTGGTCGTTGATAGACAAACAGTATCTGAACTTCGAAGTCAGTAATTGATAATACCATGACGTCGATGGCGGTTTTGTGAAGCTAGCTCATTTTGCATATACTTTTAGTCTGCAGGAACTGAGCAATTAAATGGGGCAGACCTGATATACGTTCAAGACGTTAGCGTTCTGGTCCGATGTCAGTCAATGTGCCCTAACTTCGCAAGTGGAAAACTACAGAGCGCGCCTTTCCCGTGTCCAATCCACTTGCCCTTTCAGCCTTAGCATCGTCCCTTAGGACCACGCACACTTAGGAATTGGATTATGAATAGGTAAGCATTCTAACGTGTCACGTGACATCATGGTTTCATAATATCATACGACTAATAGAAAACACAGACTCGGTGGAGACACCACTCTACACGGTTTTCATACTAATTTAGGGTTACAAGAATGCAACAGGATGATGACGCGGAAGTAATGGATGCTGCAGAAAGCGAAAGCGAAGATACTGCTGGACCCAGTCGCACACACGCACGTAATCCGACAGGGAAAATCAATACAAGGACTGTTGTGAGTTGGGTTTTTTTTGGTTCTTATGCTAATCTCATCATGGTACAATTGAAGCCTCGCGCAACGACCCGAGGTTTCAATTGCTTCGTGATCGTCGTGGAATCACGAACAAGCATGAACTCAGCGAGCTCCTCAAATCTGAGGCGAATATCACAACAAGGTGCGTACTTGTGATTCATTTTTAACTAAGTTTTTGACTGCACACCACATATATCGCCCTTAGTAAGCGAACGACCCAGGAAACACCCAACGTTGTCAAGCGTCAACTGGTCCTTGATGAGATGGCGAAAGATCCAACAAGGCGACGCGGTCCACGTATTGTTAGGGAGGGTATCATCAGAAATCATGGGGTACATCTGACAAGGTGAGAGCAGCTTTCTACATAAATACCATTCTGTCGGATGCTGAATATGAGCCTAGAGAGTATGTAGAAATGGAAATGCGTCTACAAGACCCCGAGGGCTTCAAAATTCGTGACCCAGCTGCTAAGAAACCGAACTGGGTGCCATTGGTAACCCCAGGGCCTCATTACGAGTGGAATGGAGGTGGCCATGACAAACTCAATGCAATCGGCTTCCCGGTGTGGGGGATTCGTGATGTGTGGTCAGGCAAATGGCTAGGGTTGTGGGTTGTTCCTAACAATCGTCTGGGAACGGTGATTGCGTATCTCTACCTCTCGTTGGTGGAGGAACTCGGTGGTATGTATTTTTGTTTCTTGCGTCTTAAGTGCATGATACAACTTATGTATATTATGCAGGTATGCCAATTCAGTCGACTATGGACTGTGGGCCGGAGACGCCAAAAATGTATGACTTTGTGAACATGTTACGATACGTACCACCGAAGTGCAACGCTGCCATTATAATCACTAACGTTGGAAATACAGAGAAACCTTTTCGCCGGAGCCCACAATAACCGAGCTTCCTGGTCACATGTTCCGACGTAGCACCCAGAACATCACGATAAAGCGTGGCTGGCTTCGCTTTTCCCTCCGGTGGGGTAACAACGCAATGGTGATCTGAGAGGAGGGGGTCCAAAAGTATGATTACAACAGTAAGGACCCACAACAATAGTTCGTACATTTTCATAATTCATGCGTATTTGTGTACTCATAGTCCTCTAAGTGAGCTTGTACAGTGGCTGTGGCCGAAGATGATTCAACAGGAACTTGATCGACTGCGAGACCAGTTCAACAACCATTGTGTGCGTAAAGATCGGAAGAAGAAGAATCCATCCGGGGTATCTCCGAATGTTGCGATGGCTCTCCCACACGAGTACAATGCTGAAAACTACTTACAGCCGGTGGATGCGACCTTAATATGCCCACTCAAAGAAGATTTAGGTGGAGACGGTCTTTTACAGTTTGTGAGCGACGAGTTCGCGGAACGGGCTCAGGACGTATTTGGTACGTTGAACACAACACTCGCATTGCAGAATGTATGGTTTGTCTTTCTCGCTATGAGACGTACCATGTTTTCTCATGAATAACATGAGCAATCTCATTTTTTATCATTGATGATCTTGTCAAATGTGACCGGTCGAGATACAATATAATTTTTTCTTTCTGCTTGTTATTCTATGATGCATTTTTACATGACTTATATAAAAGGAGCAAAACATGCGCAGACGCAACAGTCCAACAGGTCTTTTTTTGTGCAAGCATTCACTTGAACAAAGAGGTTCTGCCGTCAGATAATCTGAGGAGGTGGAAGAAGCAATGGCCGGTTTATTGATTTCCATACCCTCTGTACCCAATGAATGTGTTGCCCCTAGTGTTTGCTGTTATAAAGGGTGTCTAGGAGCATACATCTGGCATAAAGAAAATGACCGATAAATAATCGTACCCCCAGACCTCCAGAGAAGAAGACACATAAGTGGCCACTGACGTAAATCAAATCAATAACCTGGAAGAAACGGTGCTATGAAATACATGAAAACAATTTGTGACGAATGTGAAAGTAGTTCTATTCAAATAACATAGGCTAGGTCATTTGCAATCACCCCACGAAATCACGCTGATTCACGTTACAGGCCATCGAATGGGCTCCTCGTGCTCATCCTTGTTCATCCGCTTCTGCTTCAGGTAACCAACGGTGCCTGCAACAATCAACAAGAAGACAGACACGCCTGCGAATGCGCCAATGACTTTGGGAAGAGTAGTAGATTGCTTCGTGGGTACGGTGGCAGCGTTGTTTATAGATGTGGTGTCAGTTGCCAGTGATGAGGATGATGTGGAGATAGTAGTTGATACACTTGATATGGGAGATGCAATACTTGTGCCCGAACTGATTGGAGTTGATGGTATGGATAAGGATGGAGAAACTGACGACGGACTTTCCGTCGGTGATGATAAAGAAGGTGAGGAAGGATTTGTTGTTGGTGCAGGTAGCGACGTTAAGGAGAGTGGAGTAGAGGTAGGAGGCTAATGCAGTTGTCAGTGTACGCAAGTTTGGATTTGAAGACACATTAGTGGACTCACAGGAAGAGTAGATGCCGTGCTTTCACTGGTCGAAATGGCAGTGGCAGAAGACCTGGAGCTGGCACCTGTACCCTCGGGTGTACCTGTTATACTCGTTGGGTCCGGGGATGCGCCACCGAAATGACATGAGCCGTCGTTACTGTCATTGACGTTTTCAATCGTGCAATTTTCCACCACCTTAACCGCTGGGGTATCATTTGGAAAGGTCGTAGGAGAAAACGTCAAAGTGCAGCATTCCCTCATCACGGTTTGAAAACTGCAAAATGTCTTTTAACTCATCAGTATAAACTGACGAGGGTGCAACGTACATCGAAATATTCCGCGCAATGTATACCACTTCCGTCTGGCTAAATCCATGCTGATGTTTACGAAATTCATTTGTGTCGATTTGGAGAGGACCATCGGCGGGTAGAAAACCAGGTCGACTTGTAGCTTGCCCAGCAAGCAAAAATAGTACGAGGCCTAGATGTAAGGTTCCAAACCCGAGGCCGAGGGATGAGATGCGAAGTCTAGGATACATGGAGCTGCACGAGCGGTCAAGGGAAGGGGTATACAACTATGGAGGGAGAAGTGAAGGATGAAGGCCCGTGGTAGACAAATAAAGGAAACACAATGTGGTATGAGAACATTGCCTGTGGAGGACAATAGGCAAAGCTTTGACGGCAATGGCCGACCACACTAGTTGAATCACTTGTTATAAGTCATGGTGGTAGTTTGAGATTCGACCGTCGACTTGAACGAATAACCATTGAGGTCTTCAAATGAATCAGAAATGGAACTACAGTGTAAGTAGTTCTGAGGGCTAAAGCGAGGTTTATGGGCGTATATGGACAGTGCGCCTATACAAGTAACATGGCCTCGTCACTTTCTGCGAACTGCACGCCTCTTAAGCAGGAGTATGACGCCTGCTTCAATGCATGGTTTGAGGGTTACTTAGAACCTCTATCCAGCGACTCTACAACCGCCGAGCAGCGTCGAGAACGCTCGGTACAAAAGGCCAAGGAGTACGAAGAGCGTTGCGGAAAGATCTGGGAGAGCTACAAGACTTGCGTACAGGTGGGTTCATATGTTCTTCGGCCAATGAAAAAGGCCGACATTGTATAGAATGCTGTGAAAGAAAAGGGATTAACAAACCTTTTGGACCAAGCAAGACAAGAAGATCCACTCGTCGAGCCCCCTCCGCCACACCCTGATAGTCCAGATGGGTCGTAGCGAGGATAAAAACACGTAGTACCGCTATGGACATAATATAGCCACTGCTCATTATTTACACCCGCCGAAGTGCATTTCTACCAACCACCTTCCCGGACGGGCCTCGTCGGGATCGGTGAGCTTCTGCCAATGGCTCTCCCATCCACACTGGCTGGTGCACCATACCCTGGAACAGGGGCCCCATGCACTGATTCTGCTGGGCGACGGTATTCTATCTTCTCGACTCGGACTTCGCCCTCGATGAGTTGATACACATATGTTGTCACGACCGGCCCTTGAATGTCCATCAAGGCGAAAGAAGGAATTACGAGTCTAGCTCGGACAGTCATGAGCTAGCATTAGCGTTGTTGATGCAAACTTGCTCACTCGTTAGAAAGCCCAGTCCATGCGCCTGTTGCGCTCCCGGGGTTGACAAAGAAATGACCATTATATTCTATGGCTTCAAACCTAAAAGTAAATGGCTGGTAAGTATGTATATATGCATACACTCCCGGGGAAGAAAAGCACTTGTGTGTTCCACCGCTGACGAGCACGTCCACATCCATTTGCCGTGCTATTGATGAAAGTGAATCAATGTCACCTGTGGGTACGCATTGCTGCCCGTGAATGACACCAATTCGAATGGGAGTGTGTGTAAGCGTCTGCGAAAGTGGGTATTTCGGATCCTAACGAGTCATATCCATTGTAAGTCCCATGTCAAAGATAAAATCGTCGCAAATGGATAACTCAGGTATGGTATTTACCTCGTCATAGTCCCCTCGCACAACATTCACGTCCGCGGCGACCGTACGGAGATATTCATATGTTTCTTTATCGCATACATTCCCAGTGCAGATGATCTGCTGTATTTTTCCTGGTACCTGAGTAAAAGTTAGCGCAACAACAGCATGCAACCCGGCAGGATGTCCGTTCACCAAAAGTTTCTTAAACTTCGGGGGTAAGTCATGGGTCCTGTTGGGTACGTAATGTTCAGACAATGCTGGAGGATTCTTCAAAACGAACATACCGGTACGGGATATGGAAGTCACCAATAACAAGCACGAGGACCATAGTAGACTCGGGCTTACGTGATCTGGTTGCGAAGTGCAATCCTTTGTCAGGCCGCAGATTTGGCACGATTCACAACTAATTATAAGCGGCATTTACTGCAAATACAACAATATATCTACGAGGCTAGGAAGAGGTAGGACGAGCCTTACTACCGCGGTACTAATCATGTAAATAGCATCAAGTACTTGAAGTACCATTCATTATCATTATCAAGGGTCACTCATTGGCGATGAACTTTTACTCTCTTCAGGTGAGACGTACGCTAATTTGTGCAATAAATAACGTACCAGCATACACCACCGTTGAAATTCCACAATACTAAATCTCGATATAACCCAATAAAAAAAACGCTCAATTGAAACAGGCTTCATGATTTCATTGGGACATTCGTCACGCCGAATACGACGTCGGGAACGTCGACATCGCCTTCAATTTCTCTGCTTGCTATATTGCAGAAGCAAAAATCAGCAAGGTAATCCATTAGAAAAATAGCTCAATTACCCCGTGCACCGAGCACATAATTGTCGTTTGCATCACCATGAGTAAAACAACGGTTGGGATTCGGCATGGATATCAGCACAGAGACCTGGAGCTTGCCAGGAGCGAATGTGCTAGAAACGGGTTGGGGTTGGCCGAGAGAACCAGGGACATGATTAGGGACGAGGGACGTATTTGAAGGTGAATTCAAAGGCATTGGGGAGGAAGGAGGTAATATTTTCACGGATACTGGCTGTGTAAATAATTAAGCCAACCCGATTTTTAAAGTCATGAAATACTCACCTGAATACCTAGCCATGGTGTTTCGATACGTTTCTCTTCATCCCGACTGTTGTTGGAAACGGCTCGCAATTCATCTTCATTGGTACCCTTTTCATCAACCCACACCTCCCATAAAATCGGTTTGTCACCAAGGGGTTTTGGCCGTGGTACTTCACCAATCACGTTTCCGTGGTCGTCGACAATAAATCCCGAAGCCAGTGCCTCGCGGACTCGGGATTGTACGCGCCGTCGATATATAAATGACCTGGGGGGTTTGGATATCGTCGCACACTCGAATTGAAATAACTAAAGCGTTGGCCATACCGGAAAACGATAAGACATGATATGGTTAATAATAAAAGAAGTATGATCAGAAAGCTAGCAAAGAACAAGGGTCCATAAGTCATGCGGAGACTGATAAGCTAGGTCACACACCCGTCCAGAACAACATGAGTTAGGTTGACATGATGCTTGGAACCTGACATCGACGTATTAGAGAGATGTTCCTGAAAGACTGGTGGAGTAAAAGAATTTGACAATAACGGAAATAGTAGTAGAGTAGCGTGAAGAAAGGGAAGCTTGGACTTGCCAAGTGGGGGAACTTGAAAGAAAAAGATCTGGGGTAACAGAGTTTGCAGTGCATTGACCAAACGGGTCCTTCGGGCGCGAGCGCCCATGTGATAGGCGCTGCAGCTTCAGATTCAGAGTTCAGAGAGTTTAGATTCCATTGACAGTGTGCACTTAGCCAGAAGGTGTAACTCCAGATCCACTAGCCAGCATACCCATTCAACTCATTCCGTGTTGGGAGATATAGAATATATATAACACTGTCAGTGCACTCTCGAGAACAGACTCAGGGGAATTTGTTCCTGTCCCGAATAGCCTACATGAATCATGGCAGTGCCGGTAGCGCTGAATATTGCACAGTGATGGTGTCGTCACCGGTGATGATGTGACCGACGTGACACAACGCATGTCACATCTTGCTTTCCTCTTGTACACTCGCATAGTCTCCTAGCACTGGGATGACACATAACAGGTTTTACAACAACGTCTTTCCCGCTGGAGTTGATTAGCCACTCCAAGAGGTCGTGAAATTGTGCTCGAGATTCTGAAATCCGCATACCCGCTCCGTACTCAGGAACTCTACGAACGCATAAGGAAACAGTACCCCGATGAAAAGCTTCCTGCACCAGTGCCTATTCCGCCACCATTAAGGATCCAAACCCCTCGCCATCACTGCGTCTGGGAAGGTGAAAAAAGAAAAACCAGTGCCAGAACCGGTGCAGCCGCCATATCCCGAACATCCTATACGATCACTAAAGTGTGTAATGCGGTTTTTGTCCATTTCAGAACTGATCCATAGTATATTTCTTCAAGGTACTGAAGCTCCACTTCAGAGGCTTGCCTCCGTCGAACCTACTTATGTGACTGATGTTTTAGCTCGGACGAAAAGTATAACTCCGATGAACTTTAATGCCAGATAACACAGCCGGGTGATGTTCGCTATTTTCCGCCGTAGTCAGTCGCGTTTCTCACACGGGCTGTAACTATGCTGCTGCACTTGTGGCCTTACCACGTGTCGACGTAGGGAAAAGTAAATGAGCCAGGAAACCAGGTCTGATTCATGTGCTATATTTTCACTTTATACAATTTTTTTGACCACGCTTATTAATCTAGCTACGCTTCGAAAGAAACTATCTGCCAAGCCTATGATCTGCCCGTCAGCTCACATCGCCTCCCCGTTGAGCTTGGACGACAAATATTCGAGTTTGGAGCGACATCGCATCAGGTTATTTGTGTATTCTGCCTAATATCCAAACAGGTGAATCAGTGGATGACACCCCTGCTGTATCACACTATTGTCCTCGACGATATCACCTGCGCCATATATAATGCGTTTTATGAGCCGCAAAATACGCGTGTGCGTACAGCAGCGAAGTTCATCCGCAGGCTCTATGTTTCTTCAAGAAACAGAATGGCCAACCTCAAAGACTGCACGAGGCTGGAGGATCTCAATATCGTCCGCTATTGCGAATTGGGTCCTCAAGACCTCCCACCCGCCAACCCAGCCCTTTCGCACATTACCATATCACACACTGTTTAAAGCGGAAATGAGCTATCCGTGCTCCAGATCGGTCACACATCTCTGCTTAACGGGGACGTTCCCAAGGGGTGAATTGCTCCGACTAGCGTTTGACCTGCCGAACCTCTCGTATCTCGTGTGCAATATCACTTCTCTTCAGATCTACAGTTTCCACACATTGAATGCTATTCTCATCGAATTCATCAATGCTCTGATTCCCCTCCCCAAACTTGGCGTTTTTGCTGCATATCTCTACTGTCAGTCGCAAGAAACAGAGAAGAAGATATCGAGTCGTGTGCTTGAGCTGTGTTAGAGACTTTCTCATGTTTCTGTGAAAGTTTCATCAGAGTTTTATACGGGGGATTGGCTCTCAGATAATGTGTGGGATCGTGTAGGGAAGGAATTCTCGCAAAGTAAGTGAGGATTTTGCTTGTGGGAGTATTTTGTGTTGCAATTAATTTTAACATGCGTCTGACGTCTGTGGCATTGCAGGCTTCTAGCTCTATCCCGAGGATTCTCCAATGCCCCATGTTCCGGAAATCGCAGAAGGAACTAACGGCCTCTCCCAACACACTCCAGGACCAATTCATCTCCCTCACGGCTGTGATTAATAAGAGACGAGTGGAGGTAGGAATTACTTAGTACGAGAGCGAGCTCTATTTGTGACGGATTATATTTTTGATAACGTTGATCGTCTATGCAATTAGGGAAAACGATAAGTCATTTCTATATGGAGCCTACACAAAGATATGGAGTACGAGTTGTCGACAGTTAATTGTAACTCTTTTGGAGTGCATTCAATGGAACTGATGGGATTTCGTGACGGTCAAATTGAAACAGATCAAGCCACGATACATGGGTCCATTCGTTGTTATTTGTCGAAACCATAACGGCGCGTACATACTAGCTGAACTCGATGGCTCCATCTCTAAACTTCCTTATGCCGCCTTTCCCCTCATTCCTTATTATCCGCTCTCGCTCTCGCATTTCCATTACAACCCTCGTCGATGCCACCGAAATCGAAGTTGATGAAGAACAAGTTGAGGAGGAGTAGGTCGATCGGGGCTGGTCGAGATTTATGCCCCAGGTGTAAGGGGGCTACGACACGGTGAATTCCGTATAAACTAATCTAATCTAATCACAGCCACGCCGACATCAATGTGGATATGGCTGTGAAATAGCCCATCTGACTGACCCCGATTCAGAATGAGCGTCGCGTCCAGAGAATATTTTTAAAAAGTGACTTTTACAACAATGAGCACAAACAAGCACATTGCGCCTGTCGCGGCCCCATATCGATATCCAAGAGTAAGGGCAGAGCTGATGAAACCGACAGGGCCAATTTAATGCTAATCAGCCACCAACTCACATAGACGACGATGTTGTATCCTAGCAAGCAAGATTTAATTATGAGCACCAGTGTGTTAGAGACATCGCGATCGGTCGAGTTCTCGCTCGGCCACTCCTGCAGGGCGGCTCGTCCGCACCTGTACAGCATCCAATTGAAACCCAGTAAGACCAGTACATCACGTATGTACTCGTAGTTTAACTGGGTTTTAGGTCGCAATCAGCGTATGCCGTCAATAACTCCACAACTCCACTCCGTGGAGTCAATAACTCCACAATAACTCCACGGAGTGGAGTTATTCACGGCATAACCAGTGTCTGAGTAGATACCTGTACTGTATGACTGGGTACAGGTGTGCGCGTGTGCATCTACAGGCGCGGCAACATCAACAGTGCCGACACATGTGTGCTTGCTGTCACAGACAGCGAGCACCTCTAAACCCTTTTATGTGCAAATATAAATATAAAATAAATATAAATATTAGTTTGCTTAGTAGAACAGATCTGATGTCAGCTATGTTCACATGCATTGTGCTCATCACTCGGCTGACTCCATCACGGGTGCCATTGGGGGTGCCATTGGGCACCCACACCACCGGCACTGTCACCAACAGTGAGCTCAATGCTGGGGCAATTCCGGCCCAATAAAATACAGATAAAATAGGAAAAAATCCCAATAAATTTATAAAACAACACAGAATTATTAAGAAAATGCTGGTTAGCATCCAGTCCCTGTCCAGCACTCCCAACAGCAGTGAGCTCACATATAAATCCAAATATCCTCTAAAAGTTAGGAAAAAATTCAGAAGAGCATAGATAGTTGTCCCATCAATATACTTAGCTTGGTAGTATTTTCTGACCCTATGAAATATCACATCCACTAAAGCTGGTGCAGCAGCTGGTGCTCATGGTCATCCATCCAGACCACTTCACCAGTGAGTCCTTGCCTTTATTATCTTTCTGACCCATCTATTATATGGATATTGACAATAACTATGATTGTATAGCAACCATTGCTTATTTTGACACCCCTTTGGTTGGACTGGTCCTATAACCCCCCCCCCCCAGCTCCTCAGCAGCTCACTATTTCTTTTCTGGACCACTTGTTGCCATATTCTACCTATGGAACTGAATAATGTTCATTTATTTGTTTTATATTGTTCTTGAAGCTCTGTGTCCAAAGGGAAAGCATATTTAAACCTGGAAGGTGTCAAATAGCACATTTATGCCTCCTGCCACTCCCAGCCTTTGTTTTTCTGGTATCTGACACATTCTTCTCATTTTTCACTTCTATTCCATGAGTTTTATACTATAAATTTGCCTGGGTGTTGGTTTAGGTACTAAATCTTCCCCCCTCACCTTCCCACACTTCCTAGTACTTCCTGAGCACTCCATGGACCTTGTAAGTGTCCCTAGAGCCCCTATTTTGTTGATTTAATCTATAACAATCATTCTATGTGACTTATGAACCTTCCATGCTGATTCCTCTTCCAGAGAGAGCTCTGGATGTTTTCAGGCTCTTTAAACCATATCACATAATGTAGTGAGCTATACATAGCTAAAGAATCATTTACCACATAAATCAATGTTTATATAGTGCTTTGAAATTTGTTGCTTGAGTGGAGAGCAGGAAATACAAAAATTATTTTGACAGATAAAGTGGTGTTGCCGACTCATAACAACTTGTTTCTAGGGCTGTCCCATGCCTTCATACACTTAAAGTAACACTATGAATGCCATGTATGCCCACATACTAGCCATTTACATGCCTCTATGCTCCACCACAGAATATTCAATCAAATACTGAATAAATTATTACAACATGCCATTGAGTCTTAAATTCAATTTTAGATACACCATAAATACTCTAAAATAATATATAATAAGTTCTGTTAGTGACCCCAAACCACCATCCTTCTGTGTTGGCCAATGTGCTTGGTGATCCAGTGAATATCACACTGTAGTTTCTACCCAGTGACTGACAACAAAACCTGTCAGAGTATGTCAGTCACTTTGGACCACTAACAAAACTTATTCTATGCTATCTTAAAGTATTTATGGTGCTGTGTGTGCCTGTATACTAGCCATGTACATGGCTCTATGCTCCACAATAGAATATTCAATCAAATAATGTATAAATTATTATTACATGCTATTGAGTCTGGAATTTGACTTTAGATGCACCATAAATACTTTCAAATAGCATAGAATAAGTTTAGTTAGTGGTCCAAAGTGACTGACATACCCTAACAGGTTTTTGTTGTTTGTCACCAGGTAGAAACCACAGTGTGACATTCACTGGATCACCAGCCACATTGGCCAATGCAGAGGGATGGCTATTTTGGATCACTAACAAAACCTATTCTATATCATTTTAGAGTATTTATGGTGTATTTTAAGAGTCAATAGCATGTGGTAATGGTTTATACAGCATTTGATTGAATATTCTATTATGGAGGATAGAGATTTGTAAATTGCTAGTATGTGGGCATATGCAGCATCCATAGTGTTACTGTAAGCTTATGAAGGCATGTGACAGCCCTGAAAACAAATGGTTATTAGTTGGTAACACCATCTTACTTGTCAAAATAAGTTTCATATTTCTTGCTCTCCACTCAAGTGAAAAGAGTTCAGAGGCTTCATAGCACTGTATAAATATCTATTTATGCAGTAAATGACCCTATAACTGTGTAGAACTCACTACATTATTTGATACAGCTTGAAGAGCCTGAAAACCTCTAGAGCTCTCTCTAGAAGAGGAATCAGTATGGAAGGCTCATAAAATAATTAGAATAGATGAAATAAACAGAGTAGATGCCTTTCAGAACACTTACAAATCCCATGGGGTGCTGAGGGAGCACCAGAAAGTGTGAGGAGGTGAGGGGAGAAGAATCAGCACCCAGACTAACACCCAGGCAAATTAGTGGCATGGAACTCATGGAATAGAAGTAAACAATGAGGGGGGAGTGTCAGACACAACCAAAGCAAAGGGTGAGAGTGGAAGAAGGCATAAATGCACCATCTGACACCTATAATATGCTTCCCCCTTAGTCACAGAGCTCCAAAGACAATATAAAACAACCAAATAAGCATTATTGACAGTTCCTTAGGTTTGAGACAGCTGAGAGTGATTCACAAAGCACTGGTGAGTTGCTGAGGGGCTGGGGAATGATATATAGGGAGTAGTCTAGTCAGAAACCTAGGTCAAATGGAGCTTATTGATTGCTTTAGAATCATAATTATTGTTAATATGCATATAGTGGGTTAGAATAAAGGCAAGGCCTCACTGGTAAGGTGATTTGGATGGATGACCATGAGCACCAGCTGCTGCATAAGCTGTAGTAGATGTAATATTTCATAGAGTGACCAGAAAAAGACTGCCAAGCTGAGTATATTGATGGGGCAACTATCTGTGCTCTTCTGATTTTTTTTTCTAATTTTTCGAGAATATTTGAGGCTTATATGTGAGCTCAGTGGGATTGGCAGTGCTGTCAGGGATTGTATGCCAGCAATCATTTGTTGAAATAAGTCTATGCTATTGTATGAATTTTTTCATATTTTATCTGCAATTTATTGAGCTGGAATTGCCCCAGCATTGAGCTCACTGTTGGTGACAGTGCTGGTGGTGTGGGTGCCCAATGGTGCCCATGATGGAGTCAGCCGAGTGATGAGCACGACACGTGTGAACGTAGCTGACATCAGATTCATTCTACTGAGCGAACTAATATTTATATATATTTTATTTTTATTTCTATTTGCACATAAAAGGGTTTAGAGGTGCTCGCTGTCGCAGACAGCAAGCACGCATGTGTCGGCACTGCTGACGTTGCTGCGCCAATAGATGTACGCACGCACACCTGTACCCAGTCATACAGTACATCAGGTATCTACTCATAGACACTGGTTATGCCGTGAATAACTCCACTCCATGGAGTTATTGACAGGATACGCTGATTGCGACCTAAAACCCAGTGAGACTACAAGTACATACGTGATGTACTGGTCTTACTGGGTTTCAATTGGATGCTGTACATGGGCGTTGAACGTGAGGTTCTGACTTCCACATTACTTGGCCCTGATCCTGTTCCAGTCTCCATCCTCCAAGCCTCTGCATTTCACAATACCACTCAGTCCCCGGCCCATACTGGTCTCCAAATGGCCCCGGCATCTTCTCATCAATCCACCAATATACCTCACACGGCGTCACTACCGACATCCGGTTCTGATAACATTGAGGAATCCAAGAACAGTCAGTTCGCTATGGCATTTAAATCGTTACGTGCGATCAACTCTCGTGTTGAGGAGCATTCTAAGTGGATGAGGGAGGCGATTGGAGACGTGACAACTGGACAGGGGCTCCGATGAATCCCGGAATTATATCCTCTTCACAGTGTAGAGGCATGGTATCACTCTCAATTAATTCTTATGAAATCCCACCTTGAATCAAAGTCCCCAGTAATACAAAGTTATGCCAGAAGTCTCACTGATGTCATCACAAGCCTACTAGACTCTATATCATTTCATCGTGATAATTGGGTAGAGCCTGGTCGCATACACCAAGATACAGGTGCGCTGTGACAAATTTGTTATTTGTTATTCAGTGATTGATTCTGTAATTTTAGAGCGATATTTCCATCATCCCTTACAGACAGCCAATCCAATCCTGGTGGTCTCCATGTTTATGGTCCTGATATTGAGTCTTCTGCGTGGACTTCAACGTTGTTTTGCAAATTTTTCCCTTCGGCCGCACAAGCTCATTATGGACATGTCATTTTCAACCATCTCCCACAGGGATCCCATTCCAGCAGATCAACAACAGCTTCTAGACGGTCATCCTATTGATGTCAGAACAGCACACAAGCACTTTGATCTGGAAGCCAATGTGGTCACCTTTGCAGCTTGCCTGCGTTGTTCATGCTTGTATCCACCCATTACCAATGCCGCGATGCCCAATAGTTCCAGTGTACAGAATGAAACACGTGACCGCTCACCTGTACAGCATCCAATTGAAACCCAGTAAGACCAGTACATCACGTATGTACTTGTAGTCTCACTGGGTTTTAGGTCGCAATCAGCGTATCCTGTCAATAACTCCATGGAGTGGAGTTATTCACGGCATAACCAGTGTCTATGAGTAGATACCTGATGTACTGTATGACTGGGTACAGGTGTGCGTGCGTACATCTATTGGCGCAGCAACGTCAGCAGTGCCGACACATGCGTGCTTGCTGTCTGCGACAGCGAGCACCTCTAAACCCTTTTATGTGCAAATAGAAATAAAAATAAAATATATATAAATATTAGTTCGCTCAGTAGAATGAATCTGATGTCAGCTACGTTCACACGTGTCGTGCTCATCACTCGGCTGACTCCATCATGGGCACCATTGGGCACCCACACCACCAGCACTGTCACCAACAGTGAGCTCAATGCTGGGGCAATTCCAGCTCAATAAATTGCAGATAAAATATGAAAAAATTCATACAATAGCATAGACTTATTTCAACAAATGATTGCTGGCATACAATCCCTGACAGCACTGCCAATCCCACTGAGCTCACATATAAGCCTCAAATATTCTCGAAAAATTAGAAAAAAAAATCAGAAGAGCACAGATAGTTGCCCCATCAATATACTCAGCTTGGCAGTCTTTTTCTGGTCACTCTATGAAATATTACATCTACTACAGCTTATGCAGCAGCTGGTGCTCATGGTCATCCATCCAAATCACCTTACCAGTGAGGCCTTGCCTTTATTCTAACCCACTATATGCATATTAACAATAATTATGATTCTAAAGCAATCAATAAGCTCAATTTGACCTAGGTTTCTGACTAGACTACTCCCTATATATCATTCCCCAGCCCCTCAGCAACTCACCAGTGCTTTGTGAATCACTCTCAGCTGTCTCAAACCTAAGGAACTGTCAATAATGCTTATTTGGTTGTTTTATATTGTCTTTGGAGCTCTGTGACTAAGGGGGAAGCATATTATAGGTGTCAGATGGTGCATTTATGCCTTCT